>CM050165.1:443950175-444075175 GCA_027410445.1 Discoglossus pictus | reverse complement strand
GGCTCAGTCAGTGGCACTGGGCCTCATACCATCCACCTGAGCAGAAGCAATGACCAACTGACATATTACCAGTTACAATCACCATCAGGATTGAGCAGTTACTTCTGCAGGGGCTCAGTCAGTGGCACTGGGCCTCATACCATCCACCTGAGCAGAAGGAATGACCAACTGACATATTACCAGTTCCATTCACCATCAGGACTGAGCAGTCACTTCTGCAGAGGCTCAGCCAGTGACACTGGGCCTCATATCATCCACCTGAGCAGAAGGAATGACCAACTGACATATTACCAGTTCCATTCACCATCAGGACTGAGCAGTCACTTCTGCAGGGGCTCAGCCAGTGACACTGGGCCTCATATCATCCACCTGAGCAGAAGCACACGACCAACTGACATATTACCAGTTCCATTCACCATCAGGATTGTACAGTTACTTCTGCAGGGGCTCAGCCAGTGACACTGGGCCTCATACCATCCACCTGAGCAGAAGCACACGACCAACTGACATATTATCAGTTCCATTCACCATCAGGATTGTACAGTTACTTCTGCAGGGACTCAGCCAGTGACACTGGGCCTCATACCATCCACCTGAGCAGAAGCACACGACCAACTGACATATTACCAGTTCCATTCACCATCAGGATTGTACAGTTACTTCTGCAGGGGCTCAGCCATTGACACTGGGCCTCATACCATCCACCTGAGCCGAAGCTCTCACCAACTTACATATTCCCAGTTCCATTTACCATCAGGACTGAGCAGTCACTTCTGCAGGGACTCAGCCAGTGATACTGGGCCTCATACCATTCATCCAAGCAGAAGCTCTCACCAACTGACATATTTCCCAGGCCCATTCACCTACATTTTTCTTGCCTGTACAGCTTCACACAGCATCATCTCTTCTGTCTCTCATATAACATGCCCTCACACCTATTATTATAGTATAGTGCAGGTTCTTCACTATCACTTCCATTCTCACAGCGGATTCACTCACAAACTTAATCACTAATTAAAGCTCTATCTCTATCTATCTCTTGCTTCTTCCTTTTAATTACAGCTTTTGTTTCATCAATCCCTTAAGGTTGTAAGTTTGCAAGTTTTCAGTCTTGTAAGTTAGAAAAAAAGCCCCATGTAAGTGAGATCCTAAAGCTAAAGACACGTCACGTGTTTTATATTGTATTTTTTATTTGCACTTAACCCCTGTACAACGCTTCAAAAAACACTGGCATGTTACAAATAAAGGATAATAATAAAACAAATAATAATATCTTAAAGATGCATCATGTATGGCTCATAGAAAGGTTCTGTCTGGCTCCTTACTATTTCATCATCCTGGGCACCCATTTGAAGATCCCTATCATGCTTCCTTGTCTTCTGCTCGTTATTTTATTTGCCCTCCATCAACCGAATGCCAATGTAATAAAATGATACCTACATTTCAGCAGTTTTCTTGTCCTTTATACCAATGAACTCTACCTTGTGTTCCTTCTCTCATCCAATATGTAATTAGATTCCCTCCCACTCAATACCAGCCCCCTGTCCATACAGGAGCCATTAAGGAAAGTCTGATGCAATCTGTGCCCTTTCAAGGTATACTCACAGAGAACACCTGTCCCCGGCACACAGGAAACTAGCGCGAGTATCAGGGCAAGGAGCCAGAAATAACAGAGCCGTATGGCTCATCCTGAACACTTTGTACAGAGACGGCCAGAAATCATTGGGATGTACACACTCCCCACCCACCTCTACACAATGTAAATTACTGTGGCATTAAGTCCTCCAACAATACCATATGTGCGGTGTTATCACAACCGGGGATTGCAGATCGCTAGTCGGTCATTACACCGTAACTGCAGCCTTTACTACAACTTTTACAAATAGGATGCTCAATGCCAAGCAGCAGCTGCAAAGGCAAGTAAATTATTAGCATGTATTAGGAAGGGTTAGAAGCAAGGGAAGCAAATATAATTCTGCCACTATACAAATCTCTAGTACACCATTATTTGTAATATAGGGCCAATTTTGGAATATATATATATATATATATATATATATATATATATATATATATATATAAATACAAAACAACAAAGTCAGAGGTGCTCATCAGAGAATGAACCAACCTTAATAGATTAGTTCTATGGCCATGATAAGCCACTCTGAGAGCAGCCTCTCTTATCTCACCTGTGCCCTTCACAGGGATAAATATCCTGTAGTACATCAGTCTGGTCCCACTCACTGGAGTGACCCAGCCCCAAAATACCAGGCAATTCTATCCTGAACAGGAGAAACAGCAAACCACAGACGCGTTTCGACCTTTATGGGCCTCGTCAGTGAGCTGCAGCTGAACTCCCTAAGGCACAGTGAGCAAGAAGTCCACATCTGGGGTCCCCTATTACCCTTAGGGAGACTAAACCCTAAAGGTAATTTGCATATACAAAACAACTAAGTCAGAGGTGCTCATGAGACTACACCCATACATGTTGACTGTCTTCCCTGGAGTGGATGGGATCTTCCAGCAGGACAATGTAACGTGTCATACGGCCAGAATTGTCCGGGAGTGGTTGGAGGAGCACAACAAAGGCTTCCAAGTACTTCTCTGGCCTCCAAATTCACTGAACTTGAACCCCATCGAGAACATGTGGGACCACCTCGATCACCATGCACTCTTCAGCGGCTGTAATAATGTGTGTGTGTGTGTGTGTGTGTGTGTGTGTACACAAACACACATATACATGAAGAGGGAGGTAGCCGTGAATGTCCAGTAATCCAGTTAAATAATCAGAGTATTGTAGTGAATAGCGATACCTTTTTTATTGGACAAACGTATTCATAATAAAGCGACGCGCTTTCGAGAGATAACGCCTCTCTTTATCAAGTCAAAAAGCAATACAAGTATGGACTAAAAACAGTAACCAGAAAGAGATGGGGGAAAAAAAATTGGAAAAACAAGAAAAACAAAATTAATTGGTTAGAGTTAAGTGAGACATAGACCAGCGTGGGGACTAATGTCCTGATAGGTCAGTAAGTTCCAGCCGGAGGACGGTGACGCAGAGCAGAAGACGGAGTGCGGCCCTGCTGTTAGGGTCGCATCCAGGAAGGTGGGATAGGGTAATGCAATCCCGGAGGCGCTCATCGTGAGCCTTCCACTGGCAGGAACCAGGTACTGGGGAGTGATGAGAGGTTGGGGGGGGGGGGGGCTCACGATGAGCGCCGGAGGCCTCCGCTGGCAGGAATCAGGTACTACTGCGCCGCTGGCTGCAATGAGCGCCTTTGGAGCTCATTGCAGCCTAAGTACTGTGCCACTGGCATCGCAAACGTCACCAACATCGCAAGATCCACAACTATGTATGGGCTGTCACATATCCCTACATGGATGATGCTCTCAGGGTTAATGACGGAGCGTCCATGTGATGCAGTTGGAGCCGGGCGAGTGGAGTTAGAAGTAGACACAACGAGCCAGTTATTATGGGCTCTGTACTCTCAGGAGACACTGATTTATATCTCGTCGCACTACACGAACACTGAAGACGCTCAGTAATTATACACACTTTAACTTGGCTGGGAGCCCATATCCTTACAGTGTCTCATCTCATTATTGTGGTCATCCCAGCGACCTTGTCTCTCCTTAAAGAAAGTGTTTGTGCAGCTCACACCTGGCAGGGAGCCAAAGCAGGCTCTTCTATGACGTATACTAAAGAAAATAACTATATAGAACAAGCAAGATACACCATACCCCGATGTGTAACAAATACATATAACAGGATTAAAAATTGCCTATACGTTGTAGTAGCAGTTTTTCTCTACAGTCAATAGTTTCTTAAATATTGAGAATTGATTAAGCAGCTCCTTGATAAGTCTGGAAGAGGGGTTTTACTGTCAGATAACATTTGGGGTCTTTGTTTTGCCTCTACAGAGGATCAGAGTACTTGATAAGGCTGGGAGAGGGGTCTAACTGTCAGATAACATTGTGGGTCTTTATTCTGGTCACCACAGACTGTAATACTAATTACCACAGCATGGCAGCAAATTAATATATCAGCGCTCTTTTGCATATAAATGCAGCAACAACATGTAATTCCCAAGATTTATTCACTATAGAAATAAATGGATAACACAACATATAGTTCATGTTTTTCACAGGAGCAGGTTAGGACATAAGTAGTTACCATATTTCAAGTCTTATTTAAATACACAGGCCAGGAGGAAATGGGAATGTGGCAGAAATTAAATATATGAAGTAATTAATCCTGGGTGGGGCAATGAGGAACTCAGATATACAACATTTTATTAGAAATATGTACTATTTGGGTATCATTATTATTATGTTTATTTGTATCATATTCAGTAGCGCCATACAGGGGTTAAGTACAAGGGGCATGAATGGAAGGTCCCGTCTTAATCTTAAGATCTAACACACATAGAGCGTTCCCTAAACTCGCAAACGAATACAAGATGGCGGTGTGTGAGGCAATGGGCCCAGCGCTGGAGGTGTCTGTAGGTTGCACTGTAGATTGTGGGTGATATAATGCTGTACAGCTGTGGTGGGCAGGGTCGGTCCTGGAGGGCCACACACAGGCCTGGATTTGAGGAGGAGAGAGGAGAGAGGAGGAGAGGAGGAGAGGAGGAGGAGAGGAGGAGAGGAGGAGAGGAGGAGAGGAGGAGAGGAGAGGAGGAGAGGAGGAGAGGAGGAGAGGAGGAGAGGAGGAGAGGAGGAGAGGAGGAGAGGAGAGAGGAGGAGAGGAGGAGAGGAGGAGAGGAGAGAGGAGGAGAGAGGAGAGGAGAGGAGAGAGGAGAGGAGAGAGGAGAGGAGAGGTGAGAGGAGGAGAGGAGGAGAGGAGAGAGGAGGAGAGAGGAGGAGAGAGGAGGAGAGAGGAGGAGAGGAGGAGAGGAGGAGAGGAGGAGAGGAGGAGAGGAGGAGAGGAGGAGAGGAGGAGAGGAGGAGAGGAGGAGAGGAGGAGAGGAGGAGAGGAGGAGGAGAGGAGGAGGAGAGGAGGAGGAGAGAGGAGGAGAGAGGAGGAGAGGAGAGAGGAGGAGAGAGGAGAGGAGAGGAGAGAGGAGAGGAGAGAGGAGAGGAGAGGAGAGAGGAGAGGAGAGGAGGAGAGGAGAGAGGAGGAGAGAGGAGGAGAGAGGAGGAGAGGAGGAGAGGAGGAGAGGAGGAGAGGAGGAGAGGAGGAGAGGAGGAGGAGAGGAGAGGAGGAGAGGAGGAGGAGAGGAGGAGGAGAGGAGGAGGAGAGAGGAGGAGAGAGGAGGAGAGAGGAGGAGAGAGGAGGAGAGAGGAGGAGAGAGGAGGAGAGAGGAGGAGAGAGGAGGAGAGAGGAGGAGAGAGGAGGAGAGAGGAGGAGAGAGGAGGAGAGAGGAGGAGAGAGGAGGAGAGAGGAGGAGAGGAGAGAGGAGGAGAGGAGAGAGGAGGAGAGAGGAGGAGAGAGGAGGAGAGGAGAGAGGAGGAGAGGAGAGAGGAGAGAGGAGAGAGGAGAGAGGAGAGAGGAGAGAGGAGAGAGGAGGAGAGGAGGAGAGGAGGAGAGGAGGAGAGGAGGAGAGGAGGAGAGGAGGAGAGGAGAGAGGAGGAGAGGAGAGAGGAGGAGAGGAGAGAGGAGGAGAGGAGAGAGGAGGAGAGGAGAGAGGAGGAGAGGAGAGGAGAGAGGAGGAGAGGAGAGGAGAGGAGAGAGGAGAGGAGAGAGGAGGAGAGGAGGAGAGGAGAGGAGAGAGGAGGAGAGGAGGAGAGGAGGAGAGGAGAGAGAAGAGGAGAGGAGAGAGGAGGAGAGGAGGAGAGGAGGAGAGGAGAGAGAAGAGGAGGAGAGGAGAGAGGAGGAGAGGAGAGAGGAGGAGAGGAGGAGAGGAGGAGAGGAGAGAGGAGAGGAGGAGAGAGAAGGAGAGGAGGAGAAGAGAGAGGAGGAGAGGAGAGAGGAGGAGAGAGGAGGAGAGAAGAGAGAGGAGGAGAGAAGAGAGAGGAGGAGAGAAGAGAGAGGAGGAGAGAAGAGAGAGGAGGAGAGAAGTGAGAGGAGGAGAGAAGTGAGAGTAGGAGAGAAGAGAGTAGGAGAGAAGAGAGTAGGAGAGAAGAGAGGAGGAGAGGGGAGGAGAGGAGGAGAGAAGAGAGAGGAGGAGAGAAGAGAGAGGAGGAGAGAAGAGAGAGGAGGAGAGAAGAGAGAGGAGGAGAGAAGAGAGAGGAGGAGAGAAGAGAGAGGAGGAGAGAAGAGAGAGGAGGACAGAAGAGAGTAGGAGAGAAGAGAGGAGGAGAGGGGAGGAGAGGAGAGAGGAGGAGAGGAGAGGAGAGAGGAGGAGAGGAGGAGAGGAGAGAGGAGGAGAGGAGGAGAGGAGAGAGGAGGAGAGAGGAGGAGAGAGGAGGAGAGGAGAGAGGAGGAGAAGAGAGAGGAGGAGAGGAGAGGAGAGAGGAGGAGAGGAGAGGAGAGAGGAGGAGAGGAGAGAGGAGGAGAGGAGAGGAGAGAGGAGGAGAGGAGAGAGGAGGAGAGGAGAGGAGAGAGGAGGAGAGGAGGAGAGAGGAGGAGAGGAGGAGAGAAGAGAGAGGAGGAGAGAAGTGAGAGGAGGAGAGAAGAGAGAGGAGGAGAGAAGAGAGAGGAGGAGAGAAGAGAGAGGAGGAGAGAAGAGAGAGGAGGAGAGAAGAGAGAGGAGGAGAGGGGAGGAGAGGAGAGGGGAGGAAAGGAGAGGAGAGAGGAGGAGAGGAGAGGAGAGAGGAGGAGAGGAGAGAGGAGGAGAGGAGAGAGGAGGAGAGGAGGAGAGGAGAGAGGAGGAGAGGAGGAGAGGAGAGAGGAGGAGAGGAGGAGAGGAGGAGAGGAGGAGAGGAGAGAGGAGGAGAGGAGAGAGGAGAGAGGAGGAGAGGAGAGGAGAGGAGAGAGGAGGAGAGGAGGAGAGGAGAGGAGAGGAGAGAGGAGAGGAGAGAGGAGGAGAGGAGGAGAGGAGAGAGAAGAGGAGGAGAGAGAAGAGGAGGAGAGGAGAGAGGAGGAGAGGAGAGGAGAGAGGAGAGGAGAGAGGAGAGGAGGAGAGAGAAGGAGAGGAGGAGAAGAGAGAGGAGGAGAGGAGAGAGGAGGAGAGGAGAGAGGAGGAGAGAAGAGAGAGGAGGAGAGAAGAGAGAGGAGGAGAGAAGAGAGAGGAGGAGAGAAGAGAGAGGAGGAGAGAAGAGAGAGGAGGAGAGAAGTGAGAGTAGGAGAGAAGAGAGTAGGAGAGAAGAGAGTAGGAGAGAAGAGAGGAGAGGAGAGAGGAGGAAAGGAGAGGAGAGAGGAGGAGAGGAGAGGAGAGAGGAGGAAAGGAGAGGAGTAGAGGAGAGAGGAGGAGATGAGAGGAGAGAGGAGGAGAGAAGAGAGAGGAGAGAAGAGAGGAGGAGAGAAGAGGAGAGGGGAGGAGAGGAGAGGGGAGGAAAGGAGAGGAGAGAGGAGGAGAGGAGAGGAGAGAGGAGGAGAGGAGAGAGGAGGAGAGGAGGAGAGGAGGAGAGGAGAGAGGAGGAGAGGAGGAGAGGAGGAGAGGAGAGAGGGGAGAGAGGAAGAGCCTTTTATCTTCATTGTCTTAAAGCGTCTTCTCGAGTGGTGACCAGTACTAAGTGTTAGGGCTACAATGGATGAACAACCCCAGGGACCTTATTTTTTGGAATCCGTTTAAAGGGACAGTGAAAGCACACTTTTAAACAATCAGTAGGATTGTTACAAATATTAATATCAGTGCTACTGAAGAAAAAGCATGCTCTTGTGTCTCCTCCTAATCTCAGTGATTAAGACATTATACACATGACCTGGAACACGCACTCGCCTCTCATACACACCGCTCCGCTACATAAATGCCTTAAATAGATGAAGCTATCCCATAGCAAAAGTATAATGGTGTGTTGTGGCCTAGAGCCGACCCCACAAGCCGAGAGACCCGGCATTATTACTCACCATGAATACCAGTCTATAAGCTTCCTTGTGATTTCTCAGCTTGTGTATATAGTGATTGTCATGGTGAGGGTGCTTGTGTACTTCAATGAAGCTGTGAGCTATACCATGTAGAGTCACCAATAATGGACAGGTCATAACCAAGAGGTTAGACAAATGGTGGTCCACTGGAGAAGGAACTGACAACCTATTCCAGTTTATTTGCCAAGATCACCTTATGGGTAAGCACAACCAGGGACATAACGGTAAGATGTGCCTGTAGTGCTGCTGTCCATAGGGTCACAGACAGTCGGACACAACTGAATGACTAAACAACAACATAGTATGCTTTCTACAATCACTGCAGGGCAGAACACGGATATTCATTTAACATTATATATATATATATATACACACACATATATATACATATGCACACTTACATATACATACATACATACAATATAACATTCATACAATATAACGAAATGTTAAGAATTAAAAAGGGTAAGATTTGCCATGTTCTAGCATGCGGCTCTTAGGTGACAAGCCATGGCGGCTTGCAGGGGAGTCACTCGGGCAAGGACAATAGACTTGAGCGCCACTTAGAATAGCGTTGCAATGGTTGTGATGGGGCAGCTCCACAGAATGTCGCAGTTCATTGACATTTTTTTACATATCACATATATAGCTGTCGTACTGCGAGTTTGTGTGTAATGATCACAAAGTTGCGGGTCTGCTCATCAATGGGCGTAGAAGGGAGAGGGGTCAAGGAGAGATAGGGGAGTGGGGAAAGGGACACAGGGGAGGGAGAGGGGGGAAAGAGACAGGGGAGGGAGACGGGGGAAAGGAAAGACAGGAAAGTGGGGAAAGGGACACAGGGGAGGGAGAGGGCGAAAGACACAGGAGGGAGAGGGGGCTAATAAACACAGGGGAGGGGGCAAAGAGAGACAGGGGAGGGAGAGTGGGGAAAGAGACACGGGAGGGAGAGGGGGCTAATAGACACAGGGGAGGGGGCAAAGAGAGACAGGGGAGGAAGAGTGGGGAAACAGATACGGGAGGGAGAGGGGGCTAAGAGACACAAGGGAGGGGGCAAAGAGAGACAGGGGAGGGAGAGTGGGGAAAGAGACACGGGAGGGAGAGGGGGTTAAGAGACACAGGGGAGGGGGCAAAGAGAGACAGGGGAGGGAGAGTGGGGAAAGAGACACGGGAGGGAGAGGGGGTTAAGAGACACAAGGGAGGGGGCAAAGAGAGACAGGGGAGGGAGAGTGGGGAAAGAGACACGGGAGGGAGAGGGGGCTAAGAGACACAAGGGAGGGGGCAAAGAGAGAGACAGGGGAGAGAGAGGGTAAGGGAAATGAAGAGTAGATCTTGACCCTACTGAACACACACCATTTTTGTTACAACACTAAATCTATTCCTCCCTGGATCAATACTCCCTCTGTAATTGACCAAGAGAACGTTTAATTTGGTTAGTCTTTCTTCATAACTTAGCCCCTCCATTCCCCTTATTAGTTTTGTCGCCCTTCTCTGTACCTTTTTATGTAGCGGTGCCCAAAATTGTGTCCATATTCCAAATGAGTGCGTCCTAGGGATTTGTTCTGTATCCTGTCCATCCCCTTCTGGGTCACCTTGTCATGGTGAAAAGGCTTGTGGACCTCAACTTAGCTGTGAGGTGTACCATGTTGGGTGAACCTACATGGGCAGGTCATAGTTAGGGCAGACAAATCGAGGTCCACTGGAGAAGGAACTGGCAAACCACATCAACATCTTTACAAGAAAAAACCTATGGATGTGCCTGGAGTGCTGTGGCCCATATGGTCAGGGAGTGTCAGACCTGACTGAACCCCACCAATCCTGTCCATATACAAAATACTAAAAAACAAGATGTTGACCAATAAGTAAATCTGTATATCATTATATTACTGTACATTTCTGGTCCAATAGAAAGTATGGCGGACTCTCACACTTATTTATCAGACCTAAATTGTATTGTCCTTAATATACAATAATCCATACTGTTTATTTCTATACAGTCCTCACCGTTATGGATGACAAGGAAAGCGGCGCAGCAGGATAACGCGCGGCTAAATGTTTCCTAATAGGACCGCTCTGACACAAAGTGTCTTCTAACTTTCTATTTAATTGGACATTGTGAGGTTTATTGCAATTTTCTTAATTTATTCTACAACTCGGAGCCATCTGACACTCAAATACTGGGAATTTTAATTTGGCTCAAAGACGCCGCACTAAAACACATTAAGTTTCCCCTCCGGCAATTGTCACCTCGTTACAAGAGTGTGAAATTACCTGCAGTTATTGGAGTTGGTTTCCTTTATTTAGTAAGTCTGTCTGAAGAGAGATAGATAGATACACACACACTGTATGTATGTATATATATATATATATATATATATATGTATATATATATATATATATATATATATATATATATATATATATATATATATATATATATATATATATATGAGAAGCTCTTACAGAGTACAGGCAACAAATACATTGGTAAACTCGTCAGCATGTCTAAAAAACGGGGACGTGCAAATAGGAAGACAATGTATGTGACGAGATCAGTCTCGTCACTGCGAATTGGAGGAGCCTGGTTGCCCGAATTCTTCCTTTTGACTACGGCCCATGTTGATTTCCCCCCTACAAAGACATGGAAGCCATGCTTCATTTGGTCAGAAAGGACTATGATCTATCTTTTGAACCACTGGACCAATATATATGATTTGGACATATGTTTGTATTTGGAGTATGCTGATTCTGAAAATGTAAGTTTTATGTGAATGTGCATACTTTTAAAATTATGAATAATGTGGAAAAATGTGTAGAAATGTGTTACAGATTCTGACCACCCCCATCTATGAGTCACTAAGGCCAGATGGTTGAGAGCAAAGGTTATCTACATGCACAACAGGGGAGATAGCAGAACAAAGAGAGTTCCAGACATACAGGCTCCATAACCCCATGGGGCTTCTCAGCCTTCTTAGCAGGGGCACAGGAAAGAGCAAAGGCATGTTTCCCCTCTGGTGGTCAGAAGCCAAATGACTCTATTAGCCACATCTAGTGGGCGGACCTGGGAGGAGTCTCATATTTCCCACGGTGTGACACTATGGGATAGGCCAGAGGCCATTAGGGGCTGACCTTAGGTAGCCCCTCCCTCTACTGTGTATGTGAAAATGGTTTTAATATGTCTTGATTAATAAAGAAGAGAGTTCACTGCTTGACCCTCAAACACAGAGCTTATGTCTCGTTCTTGGGGGGATTCATGGTATGCTGTTACAGACTGACTGCCAGGAGTGTAAGTATCTTGGGGTGCTTTTCCTGTTCAGCTGCTAGCAGCTATTCGTGGGGTTCCAGTTCCAGGCTTGGAGCATATTCCCCTTGGATCCAGTTTGACGGAATGGGTGTCCTGCAGTAGCTGTCCCTATATCACTGGACGGGCAGATCGACTAAAACAGCCTTGGCGCCCCTTATATGTGTGGGGGGTACCGTTACAATGTACCTTATTCTTTGTATATATATATATATATATATATATATATATATATATATATATATATATATATATATATATATATATATATACACACACACATTGTCACATACATGGATAACATCCGAGAACTATACAGCCACATAGGAATAAGAATATAAGATTATCAATTAATTGAATTACATCACATAACCTCTATGCTTATGCCAAGAGGAAGGACCAGCTAGACCAGCCAATAAATGGATTCCACTGGTTAGGTCAAAAGAAGGTACCATCTGGGCTGCCCAATTATTGGAATGGATTCCCTGGATGGAGACTGCTTCGGGATCTGGGCAAGATGGCAGTTAATAAGTGACGCAGTCCCAAGCACTGAAGGAGAACATGGTTTAATACTTCAAGTTTCCTCACTATGTCTTAAGCACACAGCAAAAAGTAAAGAAGTATTAGGTAACCATAATATTAGGATAATGTTCTGCATTTATCTGAGTTCATGAGCCAACACAGCACTTAGTGTCAAGCTAATGTTCGCTTTGCAACCATCACTGTTGCCACGGCAACCCACAACACTTCACTTGAAGATTCCCCCCCATCAAAGCGTACTTTCTGCACTGCTATAACATGACACTGGACCAACCCCAAAGCATCAAGGGTGTTGGCAAGGGGATAGCCTAAAGGCCCCTTGCATATAGAGTGGAAACCAATACATAATAAGAGGAGGGGTGATGATTGTAAATTAGGGCTAGTGCTTAGTGTGTTCTTGATGGTTAGAGGGTGGTGTTAATATATTTTTATGTGTGGACTCGCTAATCCATTCTCGTAGGCCCTTCCACATACACAGGAGGCAAGTAACAATCAAGCATCAAGGCAACCCATAAGAGAGGACGCCCGTCGAAACGAACATTTAGAAAACTGTGAGCCGCAAACTTACAGCATTCTTACATGTGGAATATAATTGAGCTCTGTGTATGTTTGGTTGTGGGGTCAGTAACAAATAGCAGTACATCTATTTTCTATTATCACTTTGTTATACAGTCAGTTTCAGGCTCTCGGTCTACTGCAACAAATAAAAAAAACTGGAGTGATCTCATTATGTATGGTCCCTTCAGGCACAGAAAATGTGTACCATAAGTGCAATATGATCAACTGGTGCAGGTAACCTGGGGATAACCCTCGAGGTTTGTTAAGTATTATATAAAGTCAGCACTTCAGCATGTAAAACAGCTATTAAATAGAGGGGAAAATGCTACAATTGAAAAATGGTTCCTCTTCATTTTGACTGCTCTACATGACAGACCATTTTACAATTTGTACACATATTAAATTCGCACTTCTGTGCGTTCTTCCTGTAAAACTGTTGAGGGCTGAAGGAATTTCACCTGCAACTTGAAGACGGAGCAAACATTACAGATTTTCCAGTGCAGCTCCCATCCATTATGTGCCGGTCTCTTGTTTACTTTCCCATTGCCTTTGTGCGTCACCTCCATTCTCTAGAGCTACTTAATGAGTAAGGGGTGTAGCTAGGTAATCAGAGGCTGCACGTGAGGCAAAAAGACTCACTACTGACATAAAATAACAAGTGTCTTCTTCTACAACAAGGATGGTCGAGGTGGCATGTACCCCAACAGCTTCAGATAAGAATTTATGATGTCTGTAGCCTTTCAGTTTTATTATCATTGTATTAAAGCTTCCTTCTCAAGTCATGACCAGTACTAAACACATAACACAACGTCTTCTACTACAAGGATGGAGGATGGCTGAGGTGGCATGTACCCCGACAGCTTCAGATAAGAATTTGTGAACGCTGTAGCCTTTCAGCTTTATCGTCATTGTATTAAAGCTTTCTTCTCAAGTCATGACCAGTACTAAAAAACATAAAACAACGTCTTCTACTACAAGGATGGAGGATGGCTGAGGTGGCATGTATCCCAACAGCTTCATATAATAATTTATGAATTCTGTAGCCTTTCAGCTTTATTGTCATTGTGTTAAAGGTTCCTTCTCAAGTCATGACCAGTACTAAAAACATAAAACAACAGTGTCTTCTACTACAAAGACAGAGGATGGCTAAAATGGCATGTATCCCAACACCTTCGGATAAGAATTTCTTAACTCTGTAGCCTTTTAGCTTCATTGTCATGGTCTTAAAGATTCCTTCTTAACTTTTTACCAGTACTAACCAGAGCTTATAAGCACTTCTTAATAAAATAAAGCACACAAAAGTAAATAGACACACCGGTATATTACATATCAAGTAACATACATGGAATCTTCCATATCCAGTTAAGATCATATCCTCAGTGTCTCGGAGACATTATATACACCACTCCATATATTGCACCTCCAACAACAAAGGGAGAGAGCGTCTCCGTCCTGGTCACACCGTCTAAATAAATTATTCAAGTGGATAAAGATACAGTAACATGTAGCGTGTAAACAGCTAATTACAACGATAAACACGTAAATCCCAATGTGTATGGTTAGGGTCCGGTCTAATCCAGCTCCAAACTTTAGTTAAAGCTTCTGACAAGCATGAAGTGTGGATAATGCTGATCATCTTATTATAGAAGTAAATCTTAATACTTAATTACTTTACCTATCACAGGGAGCAACGGTGACAAATGAGATCGGATTGAGAGACCTTACTAAAAACAGAAGAAATGGCATCAATAATTAACACGCCCGACTTAAGAAAAAGCCTATTACCGTGTGCTTCAATATTAAACAAATACCTTTAATTAGGCCAATTGTGCATAAATGTGACTTTAATGAACCAAAAAAAAAAAAATCAATATATACATTTTTACAGCCCATATATCCAAATTCATATCCGGTCTATTTTGAGGACAACTTACATTAAATATACCAGCGACGTTCTCTCATCACTAATACAGTACTCCAGCTGCGCTAGAACCATCAATTAAAGGGATACGGAATGATACCTCTTTTTAATATTAAAATAAACTACTTATTTGCATATAAAAATATCATTTTATTAACATGTGCTTAAAAGTTCTGTTATTACTCACTGAAACCTTTAAAATAGTCCCTGGGAAGCTCCACCCCCAGCAGCTCACGCATATAGTGCTTCTATTGGTACTAGACGTATTAGCCACTTCCAGAATATTGCTCAACAGCATGTTTTGCAATGCTACTGAGAGACAATCTGTGATTGGTTAGTACATCTAGTACTACAGAGACACTGTGTGCATGAGTTACAGGGGGGAGACCTTTGAAGGGACTATTTGGAAGGTTTCGGTGAATAAAAACAGAGCTTTTAAGCACTTGGTAATAAAATGATGTTTAGGGAAGGTTTATTGATCTCACTAGTCATATCTATAAATCTATTTACTTTTATTTTATTAAGAACGGCTTATAAGCTCTGCAGCAAATCTTACAACTGGTACCTAGCTGTTTTTTCCCTTCGGCAGCTCATGAAGATGGTGTACGTCTAAGAACAGGGTGTGCTGCATCTCATAGTAACCAATCAGGTCACTGACAGGGAACATGATGGCATATGTGATAATGGGCAGGGTACCCAACCCAGTGCCTAGGATATTTCCCTTGCTTGCACAGTGGGTAGGACATGCACACAGTCTACACGTACTGGGGGGGAGGTAAGATAAGAGAAAAGACTTGCTGGCACCACACCCACACTGGGACTTCCACATGATGATATCAGCATCCTGGGCCCAGTACCTTTGTTAATTGGTGGGCAATTGGAGAGACTCAAAATGGTGGGATGTTTAAGTTGGGTATGTGGACGTGTTGTTTGTTTCCTGTTTAATGTTGGACTGCCATTGATTGCCATTGATTGACCTTTTGTTCATCCATCTTCTGGTCTGGACTTTGGTAGCTCAAGAAAAGTACTTTATAAGACAGTTACACTATTTAGTAAAGAGAATCACTGTACCCCGCCTCCGCAGTCACTGAGGTTGGTCATACCCACGTGATATGAATGGAAGGTACAGAGTCCTGCTGGTCCCATATAGTAACGGTCTCTATAAAGAATGCACATGACACCATTACATTATAAACCCCAAACAGGACAAGGCTACGAGGCAGAAGAACCCGCTGTGGTCCCATGGACCGCGGCTCTATGTGACTATAGGACATTTAGTGGCACTCTCAGTTGCCAATGCAGATAATACCAAACACTGCACCACTGGGCTGGTGAATCTAATTAAGAGACATCCGATCGTTATCCTGACACCAAAGTAAAGAAGCGTTCATCTTCTGCAACCGAAATGTGACAAAACAGAGAGCTCCTTGGTATCTTCCCAACCTGAGATGATGGAGCACGTCTCACCAACGTGACTGTCTTTACTGGGATTACTTACATCGGACAATCAGTCTCTTATGTGACTGTACAGAAATAACAGCCAATAACTGTAAAGAAACAATGAGCTGGGAGCTGAAGGGAGATATTTCAGTAGAGATCTCACAATTACAAAGATAGATTATCAAACAACTAGAGTCCCATATTTACAATATGCTCTTTTGAAGAATTGGACTTGAGTACAAATATGAAAAAAATAATAATACCACCTCTGAATGTCGGAGGAGACTTGAATACACAGGAAATATGTCTGAACAATGGGAATGTGGCATTTACATCTGTCAATGTGCTGAGCAGGACTAAACACGAGTCAGTGAGTTTATATGGACACAGAGCAGCAGAGAAGAAAGCAAAATGAAACCATGAATATAGTGCCAGATTCATTATTACGTTATCCTTGGAGGAGCTTCCATTATCCTTGGAAAAAACAACTATTAAGTAACCAACCTTATCATCAGGTGACCAATCTAAATATATAAACCACTTAAAAAGATTACATGAAAATATCACCCAATACACTGAACCAACATACCTCAGTATTGTGGTTGGTCACTCCAACATTAATCAACTGCAATCTGCTTCTAGAGTGCTCAACATGGAGGGAGTATGAGCCATGTAGACCAGTTAGTGGGAAATATTGGGGGTTATTGCTCTGTGCAGTGATCCCAACAAACCAAAATGTAACCGTTACCACATCTATCTGTGCAGGCATGGAATACTGGTACTCACCTAAAACGGGAAAGCTATGGAGATCTTTCTCGGTCATAGTACAGTGAAACCTGAGTCCACGGAGAGAATGTTCTATCAATCGCGAAATCGACTCAGCACTCTGCTAATTACTCGTTAACCACTCAGTGGGCAGAATATTAAACAAAGATTTCAAAGTTTGTAGCTGTCGTTCGTGCAATTAAACATAAATCTTGTGCTCTTTGACACCATGAGGGGCACTTACTGGGAGTTCTTTACCCACAACGACTTAGGACTTGACTTACCCACAAGCCAGGAAATCCCACATCAAGAAAATACCAATTTGTATAATACAAAAAGGTAAAAAACCAGACAAGTATAACAAGCTTTGTTAAAGTGTCTGAAGTCTGCAAATGATTTTCATAATTAAATTTGTAGGTTTAGCCGCTGCCTGCTGGGATTTAGCATTTCGCTTATTTCTCTGCACATTCCTCATTATATATTCATTGCCTTGGTCATGTTACATTTCTTCATCAGATACACCTTGAGCACATAACCTTAACACTTATTAGCACTGAAACACAACCAGAGGAAATTGTTTTTTTTTTACAAAGGATGTCACCAAAATCTTTTACAAAAATGACTAATATCCTTCCGTATGTGTGTGTAATAAAAGAACCAATGAGAGATAATGCCCTCAAAGATACTGCACCTACTAAAAAAACATTTAACCCTTTTCTAAAGACATTCTTCCTAAGCAACACCACCCTGCTCTTGCAAATACTTTCTTCTAATAGAGCAAGAAGTCAGGTGTGGCCCTGGTGCCAGCAAGTCTCATCCCTTATCCCTTGGACGGAACATGGGCACATCCACCTGGGGTGGAAGCAAGGGAGAAACATAGGCACTGGGGGCCTCATTCAATTGTGATTTTCCCAATTGAATAGGGCTCTATGTAAGCACAGAGCATATTTTTTTACAGAACGTTTTTAGTTAGTGAACTTCTATCCAAAAGCAAGGTCTTCTGTGCTTATATAGAGCCCTATTTAATTGGCCAAATCGCAATTGAATGAGGCACTGGGTCTGGTATCATGTCCATTGCCACAGGAACATGAGTCAATATATGTGTATAATTAATACTGAGCATATGCACATTCATAGCTTGTATATCACCGCATCAGTCAAGTGTTACAGAAGATATTCTGGCCATTGGTCAAAACAGCATGGTATTTCACACATTAATAGTGGGGTTACTCTAAAATGAGGTTGAAACAGCAGATAAACATATAACTGTAAAAAAGGATTGGATATATTTTTTGAATATAAAAGGCATATGTGGTTATGTTGGATAACTAGATATGGTGGAGTACTGATCCAGGGAGTAATCATATTGCCAGTATCCGAGGTCAGGAAGGATTTTACAGGCAGTATTCAGAATGACCAGAAAACATCTAAAAAGGGTGGGCTTCATGGACTAAAAGCCTTTTTTAAACCTCAAATATTGTTACTAGCAAACACAACACTCTTTAAATATATTGTAGACTAACCCTAAAGTTGTCCCTCTTGATAATAGGTCACAATACTTGCTCCTCTCAGCCCCCTTGTACCCAATGTTAGAAAACCTCAGTGTAGCAGCCAGTCTGACCTGTTTCGCTGGGCAGGGGGCAATACAGGATATGACTATGACAGAGATAGGGCGGAAGGCTTACTGTCATGGAAACTGGCATGGGATGGTACAAACGCTTGGTAATGGTACTCATTGAACAACTTTTAGACGGATTAAAAAAAAAAAAAGTTTTGCAGGGTTCACATCTATAAGAATAAATGGTTTGAGCCAAAGACTACAAACTCTGCCCAGCGTCTATACGTTTGTGTTTATTTACTTAAGAAAAACAAGATTGGTAGTGATTGGTGTCACGACCCACTACCTGGCTGGGGTCTGCTGACCGGATTTGGGTTACTCTGGACCGGAGCCGTTTTGATTACAAGGAACATCATGTCTCAGCCCTTGGTTTAGACTGAGCAATATTGACAGTAAGTCTGACGAATCTTACTGCAAGCATATGTCCCCGGGTAAATAATACATCTACACGCCACGTCTTGATGAAAATTATGAACCACGTTTTATTTTGGAGCAACATATTTAAAACATTTCACACACACACAGTGGAGGGAGTGGATCAACCTTTCCCCTTTCTCTGGCCAATAGGGTAACCTCTAGAGTAACCTAATTACCTCTGTCCAATGTAACAGAGGTAGGCTATGGGAACCACCAGACCCCTCCCATGGGCCAACCCCAGGCGTGGCCAACAAGCTCATTCTGACCCAGGCTGTCCCAGGGGAAACTTCCTGTTGAGCTCCTAGGCCCCCCATTGTTATCTAGGTGCCTGGCTGTCTGGCAAATCTCTTTGTTTAGGTCCTGGCGACACCCTGTGAGGTTTATCTTGTTTAGGATAACCCCATTTAGCTCAGCTCCTGCCTCAGTGTTTACCTACTGGGGGATGGTTAACTAAATACAATCCCTCCATAGTACTATATGCAAGCTTATAATGTAATTAACTATTATAACCCAAACCTTTTGTTCTTCCACATGGCAACAGCATGTGGAAGATAACCCAGCCCAAAATGGCCACTGCTGCCAGTCACAAAATGGCCCCAGGATAGTTCACACCAAATCCAATATGGCCCCTGGGTAATTCATGACAACACCTCCCCAAGCGTGGCAGGAAACATCCATGCCCCTAGGATTTTCCCAGCTACGCTGATAGTCATGACTCTTCTGGATTGGCTAGGCCCTCTGCACTCTCTCCACGTTCAAGTCCTTTAGAAAACAGTCCCAAAGTGCAGAGTAACAACCTCCCCCAGCCCTTGGCCTTGCTCCCACTGTATAGAGCAAATTGCTCTTCCCATGCAACCCCCACTCAAACAGTCCAGGATCCCATCTCTCTGTTTTTGGCAGCAGCATGGAAGTCACTGGGGACACAGAGGGTTGCACCCATACACTCTTCTGAGGCAACACAGTATTTTTTGGAACCCCATACAATCCCTGTCCCGTAGCAACCCCTTTCCCTCCAGCCAGTCCCCACAGCTGGGCTGGGATCTCTAAAACAGTCTCTGGGCCTATGGGACTACAAAGGGACAGCTCCTCTTGGCTTTCTTCCTCTGGTCCAGCTGTTTCCGTTGCAGCTTGGGGAGCTACGCTGCTCCCACCCAAGCTGTGCTTACACTCCTCTGACTTGGCTGGGGGGCTCTGCTGCTCCCATCCAGCTGAAGTGCCGGACTCCTCCATTGCCCGGGGTGGAGCAACTTTATCCCAGTCCTTTACGTTGAACTGGATCTTTGGAGTGGTGTCTGTTCCAGTGGGCCCCTGGACAATGGTTATCCAGGGTATCTCCCCACTTGGTACACCCTCTTTCATGGTGCCACTCTGCACCCATAACGCTTTTGCCAAGGCTGGCAGGCTTGCTGCCCCGGCCTGGCTCTTTGTGCCCCTGGCACACTCTTGCTGTGTGAGGTCAGGTTCCCTGTAGCCAGAAACCAATTCCTTTCCCTCCCCACAGTCTCTTAAACAACCCTCCTGGGCTCTGTGCTTCACTAGCACCTCTGGGAACAACTCCCCTGGGGTGTCAGGGTACAGACAGTGGTTATCTGATGCAGGCTGGGGAATCTCATCATTCCCACCCAGCCTGGCCTCTAAGGCTCCCTTCCCACCGTCCATCACATAATCATCCGGAGCCTCTGGCTCCATTACCAGTTCTGGCCAACACACTTTGCCTAGAACTTCTGAGGGCAGACTTAACTTATCTGGCCCTAGCTTGTGGGCAGTTCCCACTTCCTCTGGGATTAAATCTCTTGGGGTATCAGGGGGCAGACATGGATTATCTGACCCCACCCAGGGAACATTCCACTGGGTCTCTGGCTCTTTGGGCTGGTGACTAGGCCCTGACACAGTTGCTGCATGTTCTAGGGGCAAACATTCTCCATCCCCAGGAGTTGGAAAAGGAACAGTATTTACCCCTTCCCACTCCTCACTTTGTTTACGTCCATAAAAGCCTCTCCCCAGTTCCAGTGAGCATACTCACTCTGGTACATACCGTCTGAGTTGTAAGGGTCTGGTGAGCCGTCCTCCCATCCGGATGGGCCAAAATATTTCTTGGGTATCGCATCCCACAATTGAACATACTCAGCCTCCAGTTGCTGCTCTTGCCGAACCAGGGGTTCTAGCAAAGGAGCCTCCGGGAACCATGGTTCCAGTCCCAGACCCCGGCAGCGTTCAACAAACAAGTTATTATGTCTCCTTGCAGTTCCCATGCCACATTCCGGCTCACCATTCAGAATCTCCTCAACCCCATATTGTAGATCCAAACGAAAATAGAGATCCTCTCTCCGGCCACCAAAGGACTCTACCCTGGCAAGATACTGTTCCTCCAAGTCCATCTCTTTCTCTACCAGTTCCTCCAACCAGCTTGCCAGCTCATGGCCATGCCATAATTGCAGGAATGCCATCCATTGATTTAGCAGGACCCTTCCTCTGTAGTCCTCTTGGATAAATCCGTCAATGCTTTCTTTATCATCCTGGGACTGTTTAAAATTCTGATTTGCCAGTTTGACTCTCACTGGCATCTCTGCAGGGTTGACCCCAAGCCTTTGCTGAGCTTGGACACTTACCCCTGTACGTTCTTCCTGTATTTGCTGCTTTATTAGGTTCAGTCCTTTAATTGCCTCTTCCATCGTTATCTCCCCGGGGCAAAACTCCCTGGCTATACTGAACCTGCGTCTTGCCTCCTTGGACATGTCCTCATACTGCTGTTCCATTTCTGGTCCTTCTCAGAGTACCCCATCACTATGCCACCAATTGTCACGACCCACTCCCTGGCTGGGGTCTGCTGACCGGATTTGGGTTACTCTGGACCAGAGCCGTTTTGATTACAGGAACATCATGTCTCAGCCCTTGGTTTAGACTGAGCAATATTGACAGTAAGTCTGACTAATCTTACTGCAAGCATATGTCCCCGGGTAAATAATACATCTACACACCACGTCTTGATGAAAATTATGAACCACGTTTTATTTTGGAGCAACATATTTAAAACATTTCACACACACACAGTGGAGGGAGTGGATCAACCTTTCCCCTTTCTCTGGTCAATAGGGTAACCTCTAGAGTAACCTAAATACCTCTGTCCAATGTAACAGAGGTAGGCTATGGGAACCACCAGACCCCTCCCATGCGTGGCCACCAAGCTCATTCTGACCCAGGCTGTCCCAGGGGAAACTTCCGGTTGAGCTCCTAGCCCCCCCATTGTTATCTAGGTGCCTGGCTGTCTGGCAAATCTCTTTGTTTAGGTCCTGGCGACACCCTGTGAGGTTTATCTTGTTTAGGATAACCCCATTTAGTTTAGCTCCTGCCTCAGTGTTTACCTACTGGGGGATGGTTAACTAAATACAATCCCTCCATAGTACTATATGCAAGCTTATACTGTAATTAACTATTACAACCCAAACCTTTTGTTCTTCCACATGGCAACAGCATGTGGAAGATAACCCAGCCCAAAATGGCCACTGCTGCCAGTCACAAAATGGCCCCAGGATAGTTCACACCAAATCCAATATGGCCCCTGGGTGATTCATGACAATTGGTAGTTAAGAGGTTATTAATTCCAGCGCTGAGTACATGGTACACATATAACGGGCCCTTTTCTAGTGTGATTTAAGGATATAAACAATCTCAAACTGGTGGTCCACTGTGAACTGGGGTCGATTCCAGTCAAGGAACCAAGAGGTCATACCACCCTGAAGCCAAACAGGGTTGATCAGTACTTGGATGGGAGACCACCTAGGAATAGCAGGAGCTGTATGCTGTGACCAACTGGAGAAGGAACTGGCAACCTACTCCAGCATGGTGTGTTGCAGTACTTTCTTTTATTAGGAAGTGCTTATAAATGCTGTATTTAATGCCTAAACACAAACAAATATTACCCGTATGGGTCTGCGTATTGCAGTGTATGCAGACACAGACTCTGTAGGGATGAGTGTGCTGTGTCCTAGCCTATCAGGGACCATGACTCAGCAGCATGCTGCAGAGAGATGGTAGCTGATTTGTTAAGAGACACAGTAAGTACAGCAGAGTCTGCAGTGGGCAGACCATTACAGTGACTATTTGTTTGATTTTAGGTAGTTAAACCAGAGCTTATAAGCACTTCCTAATAAAATAATGTACATAACAGTAAATAGATGCACAGGGATATTGCAGTATACATCTGAATGTCTAAAACAAGTTAAGAAACTTGTTTCATGCCCAGAATTCCAAGAAATACAGTTATTACATTGCATTCTGGTAACCTTTGCAGGGACATGCATCTGCCCACAAACGCTTCGCTCTTGCAATCCATAACCATCAAATATGGCTTCCCTTAAACATGCTTTATAAAACAGTTTTGAGCTAATTTAGGATTGGATTATACACAAGCCAGGAATCCCAACCACGTACAGCTGTTTCAAGGTTACTGCCTATCATCAGCGTGAGGCCGATTCCCTAGCTTGTGTAGTGGATATTTTGAGTAGGTAGTGAATATATATATATATATATATATATATATATATATATATATATATAGAAAATAAATAGTACATCTGTGTTCACATTTGAATGTCTAAAACAAGTTTAAAAACCTGCTTCCAGCTCAGAATTCCGAGAAAAACAGTTATTACACTGCATTCTGGGAGGTTGAACTGGGACATGCAAATGTGCCCACAAATAGATATATATATATATATATAGAATAATCAGAGTATTGCAGTGAATAGTGAAACCCTTTTTATTGGACAAACGTATTCATAATAAAGCGACGAGCTTTCAAGAGATAATGCCTCTCTTTATTAAGTCGCGCTTTCTTATGAATATGTTTGCCCAATAAAAAAGGTATCACTATTCACTGCAATACTCTGATTATTGTACTGGATTACTGGACATTCACGGCTATCTCACTCATTAAATATATATATATATATTAGTTCATTCATTCTAGTGTGTAGGTGATCATTGCAGATGACGCATCGTTTGTATAAGTGGTTGTGTTTCCCCTATCACCCGCACACCCATGCTAGATGCCACAGCTGTCGGGTGATATTGTACCTTGATGTGATCCGGACCCATAATGCTGTAAGTTTCTCGGTCACAGTACAATGCAGAGAGCAAGAAGGAATTGCTTTGGTACACCCCACTGCCAAAGACAAATTCCTGAGTGGCAATGTTGCCTCCGAGCGTATCAGCTCATTAGCGCTGATTATAAAGACCCAGAAAGCGTATAAACAAAGCGCGTGTCTTCCGAGGGATATTCTAAGCCGTAATAACTTGTTCTGGTCGCATTATGAAGATACATATAATAATACCAATAAGCGGAGAGCATTCATGGCCTGTACTAGGAGCCTTAACACAATGCCCAATGTAGAGTGTGCTGATTAGAAAGCAATGGGAGAACATTATCCGCAGTCTCGCGTTGCAATATCGGGATCAGTTACACAGCGGGTCACTCAGACTTGGGATCGGTCCATGGACATGCATCTCCAGCTAATTCTACCTTCTCGCTGCAGGCATCTTACAGACGTGACTATACAGGAGAGATAGCGGAGGAGGAGATGCCGAGATTATATACACAGCAGGCACAACCTGGCTTCATATAGAAGCTGCTGAGGAATCAGGATTATATACTTTAGGTTATGGTGGTCTTATTATTCTATATTATGCTATCTATGGGGTCATGATTGCACGTTATCCTGGCAATAATTTACAATCATGCATAGATTTCTATCTAAAAGCATTTTATGGAAGGACTGAGCATGTGCAAATCCCTGGCTGAATCATAACACCCAAGACAGGTTGAGACTTGATGGATAAGAAAGATAGAAGGAGGAGTGACACAGAGGAAAAGTCCCCCAAGAAAGCAATGTGAAAGCTTTATGATGTCGCATGAAAGGAATAAGGAAGTTTCATGGATTATAAATGATAGAGGAGAATCCGTAGCGCGTGAAAACACCCCAAAATAAACATTAATAAACTTACCCTAAAGTCTGAAGCTTCTTCAGTTCTCTGGCAGTTGATTTAGCTAAAAATCCAAGCTAAATTTGCATAAAGTTCATAATTGGTTGTGGCCAATCAGGGGCAGGTACAACAATGTTTCCCTCTCACTGGCGGAGACAAAGCTGCTTGGGAGGCAGCCGTGATGCTGACATCCGATTGGCTAGGACACACCTCTGCACATCTCATTGGCTCGGACGCTCTGCCTACATAGGTGCCCTGGGGGTGGAGCTCACACAAGAAATCTCCAATGTATTAGAAATATACAGAATTCCAGACAAGCGTATACACATGATATCCACAAACTGCCAGGTACCTCCAATGATGATGATCTATTAATTCTGTGACCCCCTAATTAACGATTTATTTTTTATTTTATTTTTAAATTATTAATTAATAATTTAAAAATAATTAAATAATTAATTAACAACTAATTAATAACTAATCCACATATCGCAGATCAGAGGAGATCTTAAAAGGTTGAACTTGATGGGCTGAAGTCTTTTTTCAACCTTAATTACTATGTAACTATTACTATGAGTCAGTGATGCTTAGTAGGAACCCCCACACACCTTGAAGATTGCACTAAGTGTGTGATTATGCCTTTCAGCAGATAAAGATACAAATACAGAAGAGATGACTCACAATGTATAATGATGGAAGAACACAAGATGTAGTATAGGTAGAAACTGCAAAGAAATAGTACATCTGCTGAGAAATACAGTTCTTGCACTGCACTCTGGGACATTGGGCAAAGCCCACAATGTTTTACTCTTTAACCTATACTACTTTAGACATGGCTGATTTAAAGCATATGCACGAGCTAGGAGACCTAGGCACAGATATTAATGGATCCCACCAGTGTGGGGCTGGTACCTAACTTGTCTATATATTTGTGGGGTGGCTATTTACCACAACATCATTTAGCTTATGGTGAGCAAAAGAGTGATAGAAGCCTCCAGCTTTAAAGCATAGCATAGGATGGATTCTGCACGAGCTAGGAGGCCTAGGCACAGATATAAATGGATCCCACCAGTGTGGGGCTGGTACCTAACTTGTCTATATGTTTGTGGGGTGGCTATTTACCACAACATCATTTCGCTTATGGTGAGCAGTAGACGGATACTGTACAGAGTATAATATAGTGGGGGGCGTAGGTTCTGCAGGAGATATATCAATACAAATAAGGAAATCGTAAGCAAGTGTCTGGGTATAAGACACAAACACAATACCAATGCAAGGAGTATACAACTAGTAAAAAAAATCAATACACTAAGAAATCAACTGAGATTCTTTCAAGTGTCAGAAAATCAATGGCAAGTTCATGAGTGTTCATCCAGCATTGATTAGCATGTAATTAGGGAAATAGTCGTCCGAATCTATGAAAAAGGACAAAAGGGACAAGTTACAGATCAGATCAATCCCTGCAAACACTTCAAGGTGTATAAGGGATAAGAATGCATCATGCAGACCATAAGAAACGGAGGAGAGATCTTAGAGAGAATCTAATGTCCATTGTATCTACCTGTGGCTTAATCAATGCTCATGATAGTCTTATGTTTTATTCTTGCATTATTTTCCTATATACAGTGCCTTGCAAAAGTATTCACCCCCCTGGCATTTTTCGTGTTTTGTTGCCTCACAACCTGGAATTAACATGGATTGTTTGAGGATTTGCATCATTTAATTTACAGAACATGCCACAACTTTGAAGATGTTTTTTTTTAATTATTATTATTGTGAAGCAAACAACAAATAGGACAAAAAAACAGAAAAAGTCAATGTGCATAAGTATTCACCCCTCTAAAGTCAATACTTTGTAGAACCACCTTTTGTGGCAATCACAGCCTCAAGTCGCTTTGGATAAGTCTCTATGAGCTTGCCACATCTTACCACTGGGATTTTTGCCCATTCCTCCTTGCAAAACTGCTCCAGCTCCTTCAAGTTGGATGGTTTGTGCTTGTGAGCAGCAATCTTTAAGTCTGACCACAGATTTTCTATTGGATTGAGGTCTGGGCTGTGACTCGGCCATTCCAACACATTTACATGTTTCCCCTTAAACACCCCAAGTGTTGCTTTAGCAGTGTGTTTGGGGTCATTGACCTGCTAGAAGGTGAACCTCCGTCCTAGCCTCAAATCACACACAGAGTGGTACAGGTTTTACTCAAGAATATCCCTGTATTTAGCACCATCCATCTTTCCCTCAACTCTGACCAGTTTCCAAGTCCCGGGTGCTGAAAAACATCCCCACAGCATGATGCTGCCACCACCATGTTTCACTGTGGGGATGGTGCTCTTTGGGTGATGTGATGTGTTCGGTTTGCGCCAGACATAGCGTTTTGTTTGATGGCCGAAAAGTTACATTTTAGTCTCATCGGACCAGAGCACCTTCCTCCATACATTTTGGGAGTCTCCCACATGCCTTTTCGCAAAGTTAAAACGTGCCATTTTGCTGAAAGTAATGGCTTTCTTCTGGCCACTCTGCCATAAAGCCCAACTCTATGGAGCGTACGGCTTATTGTCGTCCTATGTACAGATACTCCAGTCTCTGCTGTGGATCTCTGCAGCTCCTCCAGGGTTACCTTAGGTCTCTGTGCTGCCTCTCTGATTAATTCCCTCCTTGCCCGGTCCCTGAGTTTTGGTGGACGGCCGTCTCTTGGCAGGTTTGCTGTTGCGCCATGTTCTTTCCATTTGGTTATGATAGATTTGATGGTGCTCCTGGGGATCATATTTGGATATTTTGTTATAACCTAACCCTGACTTGTACTTCTCAACATCATTGTCCCTTACTTGTTTGGCGAGTTCCCTGGTCTTCATGGCAGTGTTTGGTTAGTGGTGCCTCTTGCTTAGGTGTTGCAGCCTCTGGGGCCTTTCAAAAAAGGTGTGTATATGTAATGACAGATCATGTGACACTTTGATTGCACACAGGTGGACATCATTTCACTAATTATGTGACTTCTGAAGGTAATTGGTTGCACCAGAGCTTTTTATGGGATTCATAACAAAGGGGGTGAATACATACGCACATGCCAATTTTCTGTTTTCTATTTCTAAAAAATAGTTTTATGTATATATTTTTCTCATTTCACTTCACCAACTTAGACTATTGTGTTCTGATCCATCACATAAAATTCAGATAACAAAACATTGAACTTAAGGCTGTAATGTAACAAAATAGATAAAAAGTCAAGGGGGTGAATACTTTTGCAAGGCACAGTATGCCCCTACCATTCTGATTCACTTATACTATACTTTCTGTAAAGTTATATTCTGGAATCATCGGTCATTAAATGAAGTTCCCATATGTGCTCTGCACCATAAGATAAAGGGTGCAAAAGCATATGGAAAAAGTGATTTCATTTTTAAAATTGGATGTTGAATTCATGGAGCTATGATCAATAGCAGTCAGGCTATTTCAGTGTGTTGCCTCTGCCTGAATGAGTAATGATCTCTGTACCAGGTGGTACATAATGAATATTAATTAGAAGCAGGTGTAGAAGCTACTTCATTATATTCTAGCAGCTAGTATAGCAACTGATCAGACAGCACAGTAGGTCATTCGGTGATGAAGGTCCTCATTGCTCCTTATCAGAATCAACTGTCAAAATATTTTGCACATTTTGAGGTTAATTTATTAATGTTTATTTGGGGATTTTTTTTCTGCAAAAAAATGGTTTTCATCGCTACAGATTCTCCTCTATCAGATGCATTCATAATCCAAAAAACTTACATATAATGTCAAAAGTCAAGTTGAGAGCAGAGCCTGTACCTGGTACGTGCTGCCACCTTACATTTAATTTATCTTCAGTAACCATTCATGGCGTGCTTATTATTTCTGTTACAAAGGAATATCACTTGCGGCCTCTTTCACATGCCGTGTTTCTATTAAGATAAAATAGATTCTGTGCTTTCACCTCTGCGACATGGGTTTGATTCCAGTCAGGGAACCAAGAGGTCACACCACCCAAGCAGGTATGAGCCTGGTCAGTACTTGGATGGGTGATCACCTAGGAATACTATGCGCTGTATTGCCTGGTGTGCTACAGTCCATGAGGTCACAAAGAGTCAGACACGACTGAATCACAAAATAAACATATTAGCCCTGGTGCTTTGCACCCACTGTTTGGAACAGTAATATTCAAAACATGACATATTTGAAATAAATAGATCCTGAAACCTCTTAACTTGGAGGGAAAGATGCACCGGATACCCAACAAGGCGAAGGAGACGCGGACAAAAACAATGAGAATGTGCGTCAGCTCTGAGCGTGGTTGTCCTCAAGACTGGAAAATTAAATGTACTGGCAAACAAAGCTCAAACAAGTGTTATTATTACTACTACTACTACTACTAATAATAATAATAATATTAATAACAACAACAACAGCAACAACGTTATTTTGCCTGTTTACAGCCAATGAGAAGGATGCAAACACATTTTCTATATAGTATTTCCAATATTTTGGAACAAAAATACTTGCTTGAGAGTTTTTCCGGTTTATATTACAGCGGGACTCTCGAGCATGTGCAACACTGTGGCTTCACTTCACACTCACATTGTATTTTTATGGGTAACGTTCCATTAGATATCAAAGAAAGAAAAGCAATTAAATGTAATTAGAGATTAGACAGATTTACACAATCTGGCCCTTCAGGCATCATAGTTGGTACCGGTTTTCCCTCATTAATCATAATTATTATTTATTTAGTGGTTACAAAAAAACACAAGTGGATAAAATACAGAAAGTTGGGAGGTTTGGATAAGTGGAAGACGCTGAGGTTTGGTCTCGAGGGCACAAAATTAGATGTGTTACTGATGGACTAAAATGTCATTTTCGCCATATTATTTATATACTAGTAGCTTACCGTCATAAATGGCGGCTTCATATGTTATGTTCAAGTGTCTGTGCCGTCTGTTTTTGTGTGCCCTCCCTCTCTCTCTCCCCATCCTTTTCTTTCCCTCCCGCTCTCTCTCTCCCTTCCTCTCTCTCCCCATCCTTTTCTATCCCTCCCTCTCTCTCCCGCTCTGCCTTTCTCTCTCTCCCGCTCTGCCTTTCTCTCTCTCCCGCTCTGCCTTTCTCTCTCTCCCGCTCTGCCTTTCTCTCTCTCCCGCTCTGCCTTTCTCTCTCTCCCGCTCTGCCTTTCTCTCTCTCCCGCTCTGCCTTTCTCTCTCTCCCGCTCTGCCTTTCTCTCTCTCCCGCTCTGCCTTTCTCTCTCTCCCGCTCTGCCTTTCTCTCTCTCTTGCTCTGCCTTTCTCTCTCTCTTGCTCTGCCTTTCTCTCTCTCTTGCTCTGCCTTTCTCTCTCTCCTGCTCTGCCTTTCTCTCTCTCCCGCTCTGCCTCCCTCTCTGCCTCCCGATCTCCCTCTCTCCTTCCCTCTCTGCCTCCCTCTCTCCTTCCCTCTCTGCCTCCCTCCCTCCGCCTCTCCGCCTCCCTCCCTCCGCCTCTCTGCCTCCCTCCCTCCGCCTCTCCGCCTCCCTCCGCCTCTCTGCCTCCCTCCCTCCGCCTCTCTGCCTCCCTCCCTCCGCCTCTCTGCCTCCCTCCCTCCGCCTCTCCGCCTCCCTCCCTCCGCCTCTCCGCCTCCCTCCCTCCGCCTCTCCGCCTCCCTCTCTCCGCCTCCCTTTCTCCGCCTCTCTGCCTCCCTCTCTCCGCCTCCCTCTCTCCGCCTCTATGCCTCCCTCTCTCCGCCTTCCTGCCTCCCTCTCTCCGCCTCTCTGCCTCCCTCTCTCCGCCTCTCTGCCTCTTTATCTCCCCCTTTCTCTCCCCCTCTGCCTTTCTCTCCCCCTCTGCCTTTCTCTCCCCCTCTGCCTTTCTCTCCCTCCCTTCCAGTGACCCAGTGCCACAGCTGTGCGTGCGCAATTTCTCAGAGAGCTTGTAAGTAAGTAACTTGGAACTAAAAACTGATCTAGGTGATTGCAATATGCTGGGCACGGTAGGACATAACATCTGTATCTTTGCATGTTCTCCCACAATTCCCAATGTCACGGCCCTCCTATGTGAGTGGATTCTGACACAAGGCAAAACCTATACGGAGAGCAGCAGATTCACGGGGCAAAATATATTTTTTCAGAAGCTAAGCTTTCTTATTCTCAGAACATAGAATAGAACCAAGTGATCCCAATTGGACTAAATCTGATGCTTTACTATTAATCACATTATGTAAAATTGTACTACTGGCTCCTAACTTTTTAGTTATTATACATTTATTTATATATGTAATCTTTACGCTGGCTCCTAAAAAATAAAGTTTGTCTGGCTCCTACGTTTCAGCCTTTCATTAACACCGATCAGGAGCTCAGTATCTCAGGGTCTTGCTCTTCCCAGCAGTGTTTCCAGCTCTGCATTGCAGCAAAACACAATGTGTAGTTAATGCTGGGACCTTATTAGGGTAGAGACAAGTCTATATAAGGTGGATGTTGCTGGAGCTCGAAGACATTCTGGAACCAATCCTAAAGTAACATGCACCCACTTTTAGCAATTGTCCTCCATGAATATTGAATATGCTTTTCGAAAGGTCCTTAAAAACACTTCATTTGTATACATCAAACAGCCCATACCTTTTAATGTCTTCTTGTCTGGTTGTACAACACCAATAAGCTTTCCAGCCAATCTATAGCAGTAATCTTGGGGCTAAGTACCACTATTTTATAACTTCACGCCATTACATAAAATCTCTAGGGACAAAAATGTTGTTTCATACAAAGCAATGGGCTCTACTACAGCAAAAAAAAAAAAAAAAAAAAAAAATCGGCCTCACGGCAGCCATGGAATTTTGAAAAGCAAAACTGCAGAGCTATTTTATGTACCAATAGAAAACTACCAGAAAATTAGGGGAGTTAAATAATAACTTTTATTAAAAATGTATTAAAATATTGATCTTATCCAAAGATTTCTAAAGCCAGTGTCAGGTATAGCAATGCCCCATACTGAAGGACCAAAGAAGACAGCAATGATGGGAGAATTCACAATGACCATCGAGGTGTACCTCCTATCTGGGTAGCTTAGTAAAATAGACTAGAGCCCTAATATAAGCTGCAGAAGAGAGGAGGTATGCTGTAGCAATCGATATAGTCCGATAGAGGTCTCTACAGAGACATCTCCCTATAACCAGATACTGATACTATCACATTTATAATTATTTTAAAATGTGAACCTGAAAAAAGCTAGTTAAGTATCCGATTTACTCTTATCATTTAGAACCAATGGACCATTGCTATTGCCTGCTAACGGCCCGACGTGTGTTTCGTCACTGCTACGTGTCTTGTTCCAAGTAATCTTAGTAGTCTCCACAGCAACACTACAAAATGGTACCCGCAAACATGAACACACTACACTAGTCCTGGCATCCTCTATCTATCTATCTATCTATCTATCTATCTATATATATATATATATATATAGTAACATGGTGGGATGAATCTCAAACTTCGACATAGGGGCAATGGTAAAAGAGGAGGAGGGATTTGTCTGTATGTTAAGCCTGAATTTAAGCCTATAGTCAGAGAAGATATTTATGGTGGACCTAGTGATAAAGCTGAATGTTTGTGGGTAGAGTTAAATAGCGGAGCAGCAAATTCCAAAAGAATATTAGTAGGAGTATGCGATAAACACCCAAATATAGCTGAAAGTGACGAAATACAATTTTTATTACAGATTGGAAATGCAGCTAAGCACGGGCAAGCTCTAATAATGGGAGATTTTAATTACCCTGAAATAAACTGGATAAATGAGACCAGCAGTTCAGCTAAGCGGAGCAGGTTCTTGAGTACACTCAGGGATCATTATTTGGCCCAGGTTATACAGGAGCCTACTAGAAATGAAGCTATCTTAGATTTACTCATTACAAATAATATTGATATTGTATCAAATGTTGGAATAGGGCAACCTTTGGGAAACAGTGATCACAACACAGACCCATTTGAGATTGAATTAAAAAAACAAAATTTTAAGGGGCCAACGAAAACTCTTAATTTTAAAAAGGGCAGATTTTAACGGTCTAAGGGCAGCAATACAAAGTATAGACTGGGACTGAGAACTGGCAGGTAAAAACACTGAACATAAATGGACATTTAAATTATTACTAAATATACATACACATCGGCATATACCGTGTGGGAATAAAAGTAAAAAGAGTAAATCACAACCCATGTGGCTTAACAATGATTTAAAGATCAAGATACGGAGTAAAAAACAGGCATTTAAATTATACAAACAAGAGGGGACAGAGACTGCTTTACAAGAGTACAAGGAAATCAACAAGGCAGCAAAAGGGCGATTAGACTGCCTAAAATAGAAAATGAAAAATTAGTTGCAAAAGAGAGTAAGACTAACCCTAAAATATATATTTTTTAAATATATTAATGTTCAATCAATAAATGTATTATTAGACTCCCAACACAGACAGTTCTTCTGTTCCCTTTGGAGAGAGAGACCAGAGGGTAGAGGAGGTTTTTGGGTGCGCTGGAGGGACATTTTGGATTGGCTTTATAACTTTACAATTTAGACTTTGGAAAATCATATATGTAAAGTGTCCGGGACATCCCACGAGACTGATGGACACACGGACATGGCGAATGACTTTATTATAGAGCATCGAGTTGAATGTATATTGGTCTGGCTTTGAATACAATCTTAAAATAATTTTCTACATTTAGACGTGAAGAAGGGAACCCGAAGAGGAACTAAGAAGACACTAAAAAGGACAAAATAACTATTGTTTTATTATTATAATTTTGTTGTATTAATTTTCTTGTTCGTTTAGTTACCTGTGAATAATTATTGATTCAATATTTAATTAATTCGATAGCAAACAATAACCCTTATAAGTTCAACAACTTAGAATATATTTATAGGATTCACAAATATATTAGTTTGCATCACTGGGTATATATAACTATGTAGTCCTCTGTGGGCCTCATCAGTGAGGTGGAGTCCACATCTGGAGTCCCCTATCACTCTTAGGGAGATTAATCCCTATGGGTAATTTGCATAAACAATCCCCACAATAGAGGTGCTCAGGCAGAGAACAAACTATCTATAATAGGTTAGATCTATGGACGTGGTCATCCACTCAGAGCAGCCACTTTTAGCTCACGTGCCCTCAACAGGGAGAAATATCTGGTCATATATCATATTGAACTCACTCAATAGAGTGATCCAGCCCCAAAATACCAGGCAATTTTACCCTGAACAGGAGAAACAGCTAAACCCCAGACGTATGTTTCGGCCTCCGTGGGCCCCGTCAGTGAGGTATAGCTTCCTTACTATTTCTATTGTATTGTGAATTCTCAGATTGAGTTTATGTTGTGATGGTTTAATAGACATCATTTCCTTTTAGAACATCCGGTTTTGGTGATTTGCTCTCATTGTAATGTGAGGACCCGCGCGCACCCGACATAACTACAGCCACCAGTGCCCCCCACAAGTCCTAGCTGGAGATTTCTGTTTGTGACTTTCAAAGGAAAACGTCCATGCTGTTTAAATTCAAGCAGAATGTGCATTTTCAATTAAAGCCACATGGAAAGAACTTGTGTAATCCAAGACGCGAGTCATGATCATTACAAGAAAACAAACCGTAGTAAGGAGCTCAGAGCTGGAGGAGTCGCTGCTCTCACTAATCCGTCCTAAAGCAAATGTTTTAAAAGCATTTAATGTTTAAATGTATTTAAAATAATTTTCAGACACAAAATATATCTAACACAATGTCTGAGTTGTGTATAAATATGGAGTAAAACCAGTTTATTCTTCATTAAAAGTAACAGATAATGAGCAGAGCAGTAGGAGTCAACAATCTTAGCACCTGGCAAATAAACGGGGAAGAAGTGGAGGCAGTGACAGATTTTATTTTCCTGGGCTCAAAGATTTCTTCAGATGGTGACTGCAGCCGTGAAATGTAAAGTCGCTGGAAAGCTACCGCAAGCTTGGACAAGCTAGTAATGATATTAAACGATCAACAAAAGTCTGCATAGTTAATGATAGTATTGTAATGATGGTATTCCTAGTAGTAATATTGAATATTCCATGATGTTGTTGCTGTATTTATATGTAAATGAGCAGAGCATGCATATTAATTAGGTGCTTTGTTGTGATAATTAGGAATACAGTTTGCTGGACTGTCTCTGTAGTGGCCAAAATAAAAAAAAACAATGTTATCTGGAAGATAGCCCCTCTCCCACCCACCCTTACCAAGTACTCTGAGCTGAACATTATGATACAAGACCAGCAAAATCAGTTCTAAATAGTTCAGAAATTGTTTACTGTAGAGAAAAAAAATGCTAGTACAATGTATAGACCGTTTCTAATGACTGTTAAAATTAATTCTACTTCCTGTTAGGGTGACCGTCCCTTTAAAAGAGACCGAAAGTTTCAGTTGTGTTCAAGTTGAATCAGGTCACAATAAGCATTGTTTGTAATCACTACTTACATTAATTGGCTAATTGAACCCAATTACAAGACATCTAGTCTATGCCCCCGTATAATAAGTAAATACTCTCTCTCATATTGCTCCATAAATGAGTGGAGATCATCCATCTGGTGGGAGCTGTTGTGTATAATGTTATACGCCACAAATTACTTTATACTAATCATTATAAGGAGAAATCTAAAATGCATCCGGACATTAGCACACCCAGTATACACCCAATATACCAAGGCATCCCATACTAAAGAGTGCGTCATAATGATGTGCCGGTTATCACTATGGGCAGATAACATTACTTTAATTGCTAATTTATTCTTTCACTGTGTACATTACTGGACAAGGGCCTAATGTGGCATTCAAGCCATATCGGACGGATGTTAGAGGGACATGGAAGGTCCTGGGTGTTACTAGGTAGATCTATTTACTGACATGAGCTAGAGTAAAAGAAACACAATATACTGGGGTTACCTCATAACAGAGGATTGTAACCCCAAGGGCTCCCTGATGACAAGTCCTGATCCCAGCACAGTCCAATATAAACCAAGAAATAATGAGTTTTCTTAATGAGAATTCTCTGCTATATTAATTGAAATTATTGTCATGTATACAGCAATATTTCACACTTGGCCTCTGTAGAAGCCTTTGTGTGAAACGTGCATCAGCCCATTGTGACATAATAAACTAATAATGGTAATTCTCAATGAGGATCCTCTCCTTTATTAATTAAATTATTATTGTCATGTATACAGCAATATTTCACACTTGGCCTCTGTAGAAGCCTTTGTGTGAAACGTGCGTCAGCCCATTGTGACATAATAAACTAATAATGGTAATTCTCAATGAGGATCCTCTCCTTTATTAATTAAATTATTATTGTCATGTATACAGCAATATTTCACACTCGGCCTCTGGAGAAGCTATAGTGTGAAACGTGCGTCAGCCAGTTGTCGCGCACTTTAGTCGCCTCCGTGGTGATGTCAGATATTGCTGCTGGGCCTAAAGAAGACAGTATTAGTCCCAGCTCTATGTAGATGGTTATGAGATTTATTAAAGGTATATGCAAGTGAGCTGAGTTATGAATGCATCGGATAGAGGAGAATTAGTAGTGTATGAAAACATTTGTTATATAGAAAAGTTCAGCTTACTTACAAAGTTATTTGCACAAAAGTCAAATTCAGTGGTTCACACCCATAGGACGCTTACATAAGCTGGGTACACACAGGAAATACAGCAGTGTACCCACAGGAAATACAGCAAGATACAATTTTTGACCTTTCTGGTATAGAGCACAGGAGGTAACTGTTGTACTTCTTGTACTAAGCACATGCCAGAAGTCACGGAGGTGAAGAATGATACAATGTATTATACTGCTTCTGAATTTTAATGTTATGCTAATTGAGGTGGAGTTTTCTGGGGGTCTACATGATAAAATGCAAATGCCAAAAAACATAGCACATTTCGCAAACTTCAAGGTAAGCTAATTAATTTTTATTTTGGAATGTTTTCATGCAGAAAAAAATGGTTTTCATACACTACTAAGTATTCTCTATCAGATACATTCATAACCCAGCTCACTTGCATATACCTTTAATCCATTAAAGCCACAGGTTAATACAAAGTTATATTTGGATTCATCCACATCTGTGTAGTATTGATTTAAAGGGACATATGAGGCGGGTATGGCTGGTCTTGAGCCCATTCACTTTGTTTCCTGTATTCAATATGTACAACTCACCTATATGTACACGGTAGGGATTATAGAGTTATATCAGGGCTTCAAAGATACTAGGAACCTGGGGCCACAAATCCTAAAATAATACGTCTTGGAGGTGTGTTTGGGGTCGTTATGATGTAGCTCCCCAGTGCCGGCAGCACTCATGCAGGTCCATACCAAACATATGTACACATATGTCTATATATGTTTTGTATAATATGTTGTGTTGATCCCCCCTATTTGCATTTACCTGCTGATATCAGATGCTGCCTCCACTCGCTCTGCATCGCTGTTTACGTTCAAACTGAGAGTTTCATCTCATATCAGTGTTTTTGTGTTCTTTATCCGTTTTCTGTAAATTAGGGATTATTTCAACTACCTTTCCTCAGTATAGATGTATACTTTTGGTGGTGGGAGTGTCATGGTCTGGGCCTGCATGAGTGCTGCCGGCACTGGGGAGCTACAGCTCATTGAGGGAACCATGAATGCCAACATGTACTGTGACATACTGAAGCAGAGCATGATCCCTCCCTTCGGAGACTGGGCCGCCGGGCAGTATTCCAACATGATAACGACCCCAAACACAACTCCAAGATGCCCACCAGAACTTATACATTGTATCTTTTTGGCCTGGGGATTGTGCTGCAGCTTTCCTTTAGATTTATGCAGTAACCAGAACAAGGTCTGCGTCCCGTCATTCCCTGATTGTTTTATCTACCTCCCAGGTGAGACTTCCCCCACCCCCAGTGATTTGCCCCTGTAACCTTCCACGCCCCAGGGATTTACCCCATTACCCTCCCCACCTCCAGTGAATTGCCCCATTACCCCCCAGCCCCAGTAAATTGCATGCACTCACACAGAGACACATGCACAGACCATGGCTGGCTCTTGCAGGTCATTGCAGGACCATAAATCAGGCATAAATGCTCATTCGCATAAAAGACAGATTAGAAAAGGAAGAAGAAGTACAATAATAATCTGGAGAAGGTGTATGTCTAAGGAACAACCGTGTAACAGCTCAAGCATTTTACTTGTATGTCGATTTATGGTCCTTTAAGGACCCAGTGTAATAGTTATCTATGCCCTGAGAAGCCTCGCTCAATCCGGAGGGTGTAAACATCACCTGCAACCGTTGTTTTTTTCATGCAAACACTTTTGCCGGTGGGTTATGATGCTCTATAGGATGCCTTCATATCCCACCTCACTTTAATATGCCTTTACTCAACATATCACTTCCTCGTCGTCACTTCCTCTGTAAGAGTCATGTCTCAGATCTGTGGCAGCAAACAGGTCCGAAGGAGCAAAGTAGCGCCACAAATGGGGCCAAGGAGAAAAGTGGCAAAAAAAACAGGGCTAAAGGAGCAAAGTGGCGGCAAAATACGGGGCTAAAGGAGCAAAATGGCGGCAAAATACGGGACTGAAGGAGCTAGGTAGCGGAAAAAAACGGGACTGAAGGAGCTAGAAAGCGGCAAAAAACGGGACTGAAGGAGCTAGGTAGCGGCAAAAACGCGACTGAATCAGCTAGGTAGCGGCAAAAACGCGACTGAATCAGCTAGGTAGCGGCAAAAACGGGACTAAAGGAGCTAGGTAGCGGCAAAAACGCGACTGAATCAGCTAGGTAGTGGCAAAAACGCGACTGAATCAGCTAGGTAGTGGCAAAAACGCGACTGAATCAGCTAGGTAGTGGCAAAAACGCGACTGAATCAGCTAGGTAGTGGCAAAAATGCGACTGAAGGAGCAAAGTGGCGATAAAAACGGGGCCGAAGGAGCAAAGTGGCACCAAAAACTGGGCCGATGGAGCAAAGTGGCACCAAAAACTGGGCCGAAGGAGCAAAGTGCCACCAAAAACGGGGCCGAAGGAGCAAAGTGGAGCTAAAAACGGGGGTAAAGGAGCAAAATGGCGGCAACAACAGAACTGAAGGAGCAAAGTGGCGGCAACAACAGAACTGAAGGAGCAAAGTGGCGGCAACAACAGAACTGAAGGAGCAAAGTGGCGCCAAAAGCGGGACTGAAGGAGCAAAGTGGCGCCAAAAGCGGGACTGAAGGAGCAAAGTGGCGCCAAAAGCGGGACTGAAGGAGCAAAGTGGCGGCAAAAATGGAACCGAAGGAGCAAAGTAGCGCCAAAAACGGAGGAGAAGATAGAAAGTTCCAAACAGGACTGAAGCAAAACATCACAAGGGTCATAGGAAACCCAGCAAGACCCAGAACAAGTATACACAGTATATACATATATATATTTATATATATGGGCAAAACTACTGAGACTACTGGACACGGACCACAAACTGCACCTGATACTGTGACGCCGTGTGTTGCTTTTACAAACATACGATTCATTTTTTTCTGCTTTGAGAAAATTATGGGAACAAAGAGAACACGCCGTGTTACATCATCATATACTCTCAGATGCTATAAATATGTATCCAGAGAGGGACATTAGCACTAGAGATAGCACCTTATATCTACAGATATGATCAGGGGTGGAGACAAACACTTGATTACAATATATCCAATGTTACTAGAAATGGCTGAATAAATAAAATGACATCATCATCCGGGTCACAATCTGATATGTTCATCATATACGCCTGTGATAGGAAAAAGTGAGATTATGGCCCTGGCGACATTAAGGCCCTGGCGACATTAAGGCCCTGGCGACATTACGGCCCTGGTGACATTACGGCCCTGGCGACATTACGGCCCTGGCGACATTACGGCCCTGGCGACATTACGGCCCTGGCGACATTACGGCCCTGGTGAGATTAAGGCCCTAGTGACCTTCTGTCACATTAGTGCCTAGGGGCCGGGTGTATATATACACTGTGTACACATCTGCTCCCCCGACACACACTGACATGAGTGAGCTGTATACCCACGCGTGTACACCTCACCTCACATATATTACATCAGTGATCATGTGACACATATCAGATAATGACCTCAGCAGCAGAGATCACATGTAGAACAAATACCAGGAAAAACCTGCTCCAGTGCAATGAGCAAAATATACCAGTGCCCAGCGGCAGCCACTGGCAGTGCGATACAGACGTCACATGCAGTGCGATACAGACGTCACATGCAGTGCGATACAGACGTCACATGCAGTGCGATACAGACGTCACATGCAGGCGTGTACTCTATCATACAATGTGTGCGTGTAACCAGCACACGCTCAAACACATACACGCACTGTCACTGTATGCACACAGACAATGTTGGCCTTCCCATACACACTGTACACACACACACACACAAAGTGCCCAGTTAGGTATCCCATATACACAAACACAAACAGTGCCCAGTTAGGTATCCCATATACACACTGTACACACACACACAGTGCCCAGTTAGGTATCCCATACACACACAAAGTGCCCAGTTAGGTATCCCATATACACACACACACAGTGCCCAGTTAGGTATCCCATATACACACTGTACACACACACAGTGCCCAGTTAGGTATCCCATATACACACTGTACACACACAGTGCCCAGTTAGTTATCCCATGCACACACTGTACATACACACAGTGCCCAGTTAGGTATCCCATACACACACTGTACACACACACAGTGCCCAGTTAGGTATCTCATATACACACACACAGTGCCCAGTTAGGTATCCCATATACACACACACACACAGTGCCCAGTTAGGTATCCCATATACACACTGTACACACACACACAGTGCCCAGTTAGGTATCCCATACACACATACACACACAAAGTGCCCAGTTAGGTATCCCATATACACAAACACAAACAGTGCCCAGTTAGGTATCCCATATACACACTGTACACACACACAGTTCCCAGTTAGGTATCCGATATACACACTGTACACACACACACAGTGCCCAGTTAGGTATCCCATACACACACAAAGTGCCCAGTTAGGTATCCCATATACACACACACACAGTGCCCAGTTAGGTATCCCATATACACACTGTACACACACACAGTGCCCAGTTAGGTATCCCATATACACACTGTACACACACAGTGCCCAGTTAGTTATCCCATGCACACACTGTACATACACACAGTGCCCAGTTAGGTATCCCATATACACATTATACATTCACACAGTGCCCAGTTAGGTATCTCATATACACACACACAGTGCCCAGTTAGGTATCCCATTTACACACACACACACAGTGCCCAGTTAGGTATCCCATATACACACTGTACACACACACACAGTGCCCAGTTAGGTATCCCATATACACACTGTACATACACACAGTGCCCAGTTAGGTATCCCATATACACACTGTACACACACACACAGTGCCCAGTTAGGTATCCCATATACACACTGTACATACACACAGTGCCCAGTTAGGTATCCCATATACACACTGTACATACACACAGTGCCCAGTTAGGTATCCCATATACACACTGTACATACACACAGTGCCCAGTTAGGTATCTCATATACACACACACAGTGCCCAGTTAGGTATCCCATATACACACTGTAGACACACACTGTGCCCAATTAGGTATCCCATATACACACTGTACACACACACAGTGCCCAGTTAGGTATCCCATATACACACACAGTGCCCAGTTAGGTATCCCATATACACACACACAGTGCCCAGTTAGGTATCCCATATACACACACACAGTGCCCAGTTAGGTATCCAATATACACACTGTACACACACACAGTCCCCAGTTAGGTATCCCATATACACACTGTACATACACACAGTGCCCAGTTAGGTATCCCATATACACACACAGTGCCCAGTTAGGTATCCCATATACACACACAGTGCCCAGTTAGGTATCCCATACACACACTGTACACACACACAGTGCCCAGTTAGGTATCCCATATACACACACAGTGCCCAGTTAGGTATCCCATATACACAGTGCCCAGTTAGGTATCCCATATACACAGTGCCCAGTTAGGTATCCCATATACACACACACAGTGCCCAGTTAGGTATCCCATATACACACACACAGTGCCCAGTTAGGTATCCAATATACACACTGTACACACACACAGTGCCCAGTTAGGTATCCCATATACACACTGTACATACACACAGTGCCCAGTTAGGTATCCCATATACACACTGTACATACACACAGTGCCCAGTTAGGTATCCCATATACACACACAGTGCCCAGTTAGGTATCCCATATACACACACAGTGCCCAGTTAGGTATCTCATATACACACTGTACACACACACAGTGCCCAGTTAGGTATCCCATGCACACACTGTACACACACACACACACACAGTGCCCAGTTAGGTATCCCATACACACATTGTATACACACAGTGCCCAGTTAGGTATCTCATATACATATTGGACACACACACAGTGCCCTGTTAGGTATCCCATACACACACTGTACATACACACAGTGCCCAGTTAGGTATCCCATATACACACACACAGTGCCCAGTTAGGTATCCCATATACACACTGTACACACACACACAATGCCCAGTTAGGTATCCCATACACACACTGTACACACACACACAATGCCCAGTTAGGTAACCCATACACACACTGTACACACACACAATGCCCAGTTAGGTATCCCATACACACACTGTACATACACACAGTGCCCAGTTAGGTATCCCATATACACACACAGTGCCCAGTTAGGTATCCCATATACACACTGTACACACACACACAATGCCCAGTTAGGTATCCCATACACACACTGTACACACACACAGTGCCCAGTTAGGTATCCCATATACACACACAGTGCCCAGGTAGGTATCCCATATACACACTGTACACACACACAATGCCCAGTTAGGTATCCCATACACACACTGTACACACAGTGCCCAGTTAGGTATCACATACACATACTGTACATACACACAGTGCCCAGTTAGGTATCCCATATACACACACAGTGCCCAGTTAGGTATCCCATATTACACACTGTACACACACACAGTGCCCAGTTAGGTATCCCATATACACACTGTACACACACACACAATGCCCAGTTAGGTATCCCATATACACACTGTACATACACACAGTGCCCAGTTAGGTATCCCATATACACACTGTACATACACACAGTGCCCAGTTAGGTATCCCATATACACACTGTACACACACATAGTGCCCAGTTAGGTATCTCATATACACACACACAGTGCCCAGTTAGGTATCCCATATACACACTGTACACACACACAGTGCCCAGTTAGGTATCCCATATACACACTGTACACACACACAGTGCCCAGTTAGGTATCCCATATACACACTGTACATACACACAGTGCCCAGTTAGGTATCCCATATACACACTGTACATACACACAGTGCCCAGTTAGGTATCCCATATACACACTGTACACACACACACACAGTGCCCAGTTAGGTATCCCATATACACACACAGTGCCCAGTTAGGTATCCCATACACACACTGTACACACACACAGTGCCCAGTTAGGTATCCCATATACACACACAGTGCCCAGTTAGGTATCCCATATACACACACACAGTGCCCAGTTAGGTATCCCATATACACACACACAGTGCCCAGTTAGGTATCCAATATACACACTGTACACACACACAGTGCCCAGTTAGGTATCCCATATACACACTGTACATACACACAGTGCCCAGTTAGGTATCCCATATACACACACAGTGCCCAGTTAGGTATCCCATATACACACTGTACACACACAAAGTGCCCAGTTAGGTATCCCATATACACACACAGTGCCCAGTTAGGTAGACCCATATACACACTGTACACACAGTGCCCAGTTAGGTATCCCATACACACACTGTACATACACACAGTGCCCAGTTAGGTATCCCATATACACACACAGTGCCCAGTTAGGTATCCCATATACACACTGTACACACAGTTCCCAGTTAGGTATCCCATATACACACTGTACACACACAGTGCCCAGTTAGGTATCCCATATACACACTGTACACACAGTGCCCAGTTAGGTATCCCATATACACACTGTACACACAGTGCCCAGTTAGGTATCCAATATACACACTGTACACACACACACAGTGCCCAGTTAGGTATCCCATATACACACTGTACACACAGTGCCCAGTTAGGTATCCCATATACACACACAGTGCCCAGTTAGGTATCCCATATACACACTGTACACACACACAGTGCCCAGTTAGGTATCCCATATACACACTGTACACACAGTGCCCAGTTAGGTATCCCATACACACACTGTACACACACACAGTGCCCAGTTAGGTATCCCATATACACACTGTACACACAGTGCCCAGTTAGGTATCCCATATACACACTGTACACACAGTGCCCAGTTAGGTATCCCATACACACACTGTACATACACACAGTGCCCAGTTAGGTATCCCATATACACACACAGTGCCCAGTTAGGTATCCCATATACACACTGTACATACACACAGTGCCCAGTTAGGTATCCCATATACACACACAGTGCCCAGTTAGGTATCCCATATACACACTGTACATACACACAGTGCCCAGTTAGGTATCCCATATACACACACAGTGCCCAGTTAGGTATCCCATATACACACTGTACACACACACAATGCCCAGTTAGATATCCCATACACACACTGTACACACACACACAGTGCCCAGTTAGGTATCCCATATACACACACAGTGCCCAGTTAGGTATCCCATATACACACTGTACACACACACAATGCCCAGTTAGGTATCCCATATACACACTGTACACACAGTGCCCAGTTAGGTATCACATACACACACTGTACATACACACAGTGCCCAGTTAGGTATCCCATATACACACACAGTGCCCAGTTAGGTATACCATATACACACTGTACACACACACAGTGCCCAGTTAGGTATCCCATATACACACTGTACACACACACACAATGCCCAGTTAGGTATCCCATATACACACTGTACATACACACAGTGCCCAGTTAGGTATCCCATATACACACTGTACACACACACACAGTGCTCAGTTAGGTATCCCATATACACACTGTACACACACACACAGTGCTCAGTTAGGTATCCCATATACACACTGTACATACACACAGTGCCCAGTTAGGTATCCCATATACACACTGTACACACACACACACAGTGCCCAGTTAGGTATCCCATATACACACTGTACACACACACAGTGCCCAGTTAGGTATCCCATATACACACTGTACATACACACAGTGCCTAGTTAGGTATCCCATACACACACACACTGTGCCCAGTTAGGTATCCCATATACACACACAGTGCCCAGTTAGGTATCCCATATACACACTGTACACACACACACACAATGCCCAGTTAGGTATCCCATACACACACTGTACATACACACAGTGCCCAGTTAGGTATCCCATATACACACACAGTGCCCAGTTAGGTATCCCATATACACACTGTACACACACAAAGTGCCCAGTTAGGTATCCCATATACACACACAGTGCCCAGTTAGGTATCCCATATACACACTGTACACACAGTGTCCAGTTAGGTATCCCATACACACACTGTACATACACACAGTGCCCAGTTAGGTATCCCATATACACACACAGTGCCCAGTTAGGTATCCCATATACACACTGTACACACACACAGTGCCCAGTTAGGTATCCCATACACACACTGTACACACACACACAGTGCCCAGTTAGGTATCCCATATACACACTGTACATACACACAGTGCCCAGTTAGGTATCCCATATACACACTGTACACACACACAGTGCCCAGTTAGGTATCCCATATACACACTGTACATACACACAGTGCCTAGTTAGGTATCCCATACACACACACACAGTGCCCAGTTAGGTATCCCATATACACACACAGTGCCCAGTTAGGTATCCCATATACACACAATGTACACACACACAGTGCCCAGTTAGGTATCCCATATACACACTGTACACACACACACAGTGCCCAGTTAGGTATCCCATATACACACACACACAGTGCCCAGTTAGGTATCCCATATACACACTGTACACACACACAGTGCCCAGTTAGGTATCCCATATACACACTGTACACACAGTGCCCAGTTAGGTATCCCATACACACACTGTACACACACACAGTGCCCAGTTAGGTATCCCATATACACACTGTACACACAGTGCCCAGTTAGGTATCCCATATACACACACACACAGTGCCCAGTTAGGTATCCCATATACACACACACACAGTGCCCAGTTAGGTATCCCATATACACACTCTACACACACACAGTGCCCAGTTAGGTATCCCATATACACACTCTACACACACACAGTGCCCAGTTAGGTATCCCATATACACACACACACAGTGCCCAGTTAGGTATCCCATATACACACACACACAGTGCCCAGTTAGGTATCCCATATACACACTCTACACACACACAGTGCCCAGTTAGGTATCCCATATACACACTCTACACACACACAGTGCCCAGTTAGGTATCCCATATACACACACACACAGTGCCCAGTTAGGTATCCCATATACACACACACACAGTGCCCAGTTAGGTATCCCATATACACACTGTACACACACACAGTGCCCAGTTAGGTATCCCATATACACACTGTACACACACACAGTGCCCAGTTAGGTATCCCATATACACACTGTACACACACACAGTGCCCAGTTAGGTATCCCATATACACACTGTACACACACACAGTGCCCAGTTAGGTATCCCATATACACACTGTACACACACACAGTGCCCAGTTAGGTATCCCATATACACACTGTACACACACACAGTGCCCAGTTAGGTATCCCATATACACACTGTACACACACACAGTGCCCAGTTAGGTATCCCATATACACACTGTACACACACAGTGCCCAGTTAGGTATCCCATATACACACTGTACACACACAGTGCCCAGTTAGGTATCCCATAAACACACTGTACATACACACAGTGCCCAGTTAGGTATCCCATATACACACTGTACACACACACAGTGCCCAGTTAGGTATCCCATATACACACTGTACACACACACAGTGCCCAGTTATGTATCCCATATACACACTGTACACACACACAGTGCCCAGTTAGGTATCCCATATACACACACACAGTGCCCAGTTAGGTATCCCATATACACACACACAGTGCCCAGTTAGGTATCCCATATACACACTGTAAACACACACAGTGCCCAGTTAGGTATCCCATATACACACTGTACACACACAGTGCCCAGTTAGGTATCCCATATACACACTGTACATACACACAGTGCCCAGTTAGGTATCCCATATACACACTGTACATACACACAGTGCCCAGTTAGGTATCCCATATACACACTGTACATACACACAGTGCCAAGTTAGGTATCCCATATACACACTGTACACACACACAGTGCCCAGTTAGGTATCCCATATACACACTGTACATACACACAGTGCCCAGTTAGGTATCCCATATACACACTGTACACACACACAGTGCCCAGTTAGGTATCCCATATACACACTGTACATACACACAGTGCCTAGTTAGGTATACCATACACACTGTACATACACACAGTGCCCAGTTAGGTATCCCATATACACACTGTACACACATACACAGTGCCCAGTTAGGTATACCATACACACTGTACACACACACAGTGCCCAGTTAGGTATCCCATATACACACACAGTGCCCAGTTAGGTATCCCATATACACACAGTGCCCAGTTAGGTATCCCATATACACACAGTGCCCAGTTAGGTATCCCATATACACACTGTACACACACACAGTGCCCAGTTAGGTATCCCATATACACACACAGTGCCCAGTTAGGTATCCCATATACACACTGTACACACACACACAGTGCCCAGTTAGGTATCCCATATACACACTGTACACACAGTGCCCAGTTAGGTATCCCATACACACACTGTACACACACACAGTGCCCAGTTAGGTATCCCATATACACACTGTACACACACACAGTGCCCAGTTAGGTATCCCATATACACACTGTACATACACACAGTGCCTAGTTAGGTATCCCATACACACACACACAGTGCCCAGTTAGGTATCCCATATACACACACAGTGCCCAGTTAGGTATCCCATATACACACTGTACACACACACAAAGTGCCCAGTTAGGTATCCCATATACACACACAGTGCCCAGTTAGGTATCCCATATACACACTGTACACACAGTGCCCAGTTAGGTATCCCATACACACACTGTACATACACACAGTGCCCAGTTAGGTATCCCATATACACACACAGTGCCCAGTTAGGTATCCCATATACACACTGTACACACAGTGCCCAGTTAGGTATCCCATACACACACTGTACACACACACAGTGCCCAGTTAGGTATCCCATATACACACTGTACACACACACAGTGCCCAGTTAGGTATCCCATATACACACTGTACACACAGTTCCCAGTTAGGTATCCCATATACACACTGTACACACACAGTGCCCAGTTAGGTATCCCATATACACACTGTACACACAGTGCCCAGTTAGGTATCCCATATACACACTGTACACACAGTGCCCAGTTAGGTATCCCATATACACACTGTACACACACACAGTGCCCAGTTAGGTATCCCATATACACACTGTACACACAGTGCCCAGTTAGGTATCCCATATACACACACAGTGCCCAGTTAGGTATCCCATATACACACTGTACACACACACAGTGCCCAGTTAGGTATCCCATATACACACTGTACACACAGTGCCCAGTTAGGTATCCCATACACACACACAGTGCCCAGTTAGGTATCCCATATACACACTGTACACACAGTGCCCAGTTAGGTATCCCATATACACACTGTACACACAGTGCCCAGTTAGGTATCCCATACACACACTGTACATACACACAGTGCCCAGTTAGGTATCCCATATACACACACAGTGCCCAGTTAGGTATCCCATATACACACTGTACATACACACAGTGCCCAGTTAGGTATCCCATATACACACACAGTGCCCAGTTAGGTATCCCATATACACACTGTACATACACACAGTGCCCAGTTAGGTATCCCATATACACACACAGTGCCCAGTTAGGTATCCCATATACACACTGTACACACACACAATGCCCAGTTAGATATCCCATACACACACTGTACACACACACACAGTGCCCAGTTAGGTATCCCATATACACACACAGTGCCCAGTTAGGTATCCCATATACACACTGTACACACACACAATGCCCAGTTAGGTATCCCATATACACACTGTACACACAGTGCCCAGTTAGGTATCACATACACACACTGTACATACACACAGTGCCCAGTTAGGTATCCCATATACACACACAGTGCCCAGTTAGGTATACCATATACACACTGTACACACACACAGTGCCCAGTTAGGTATCCCATATACACACTGTACACACACACAATGCCCAGTTAGGTATCCCATATACACACTGTACATACACACAGTGCCCAGTTAGGTATCCCATATACACACTGTACATACACACAGTGCCCAGTTAGGTATCCCATATACACACACAGTGCCCAGTTAGGTATACCATATACACACTGTACACACACACAGTGCCCAGTTAGGTATCCCATATACACACACAGCGCCCAGTTAGGTATACCATATACACACTGTACACACACACAGTGCCCAGTTAGGTATCCCATATACACACTGTACACACACACAATGCCCAGTTAGGTATCCCATATACACACTGTACATACACACAGTGCCCAGTTAGGTATCCCATATACACACTGTACACACACACAGTGCCCAGTTAGGTATCCCATATACACACTGTACACACACACACAGTGCTCAGTTAGGTATCCCATATACACACTGTACATACACACAGTGCCCAGTTAGGTATCCCATATACACACTGTACACACACACACAGTGCCCAGTTAGGTATCCCATATACACACTGTACACACACACAGTGCCCAGTTAGGTATCCCATATACACACTGTACATACACACAGTGCCTAGTTAGGTATCCCATACACACACACACTGTGCCCAGTTAGGTATCCCATATACACACACAGTGCCCAGTTAGGTATCCCATATACACACTGTACACACACACACACAATGCCCAGTTAGGTATCCCATACACGCACTGTACATACACACAGTGCCCAGTTAGGTATCCCATATACACACACAGTGCCCAGTTAGGTATCCCATATACACACTGTACACACACAAAGTGCCCAGTTAGGTATCCCATATACACACACAGTGCCCAGTTAGTTATCCCATATACACACTGTACACACAGTGCCCAGTTAGGTATCCCATACACACACTGTACATACACACAGTGCCCAGTTAGGTATCCCATATACACACACAGTGCCCAGTTAGGTATCCCATATACACACTGTGTACACACACACAGTGCCCAGTTAGGTATCCCATACACACACTGTACACACACACAGTGCCCAGTTAGGTATCCCATATACACACTGTACATACACACAGTGCCCAGTTAGGTATCCCATATACACACTGTACACACACACACAGTGCCCAGTTAGGTATCCCATATACACACTGTACATACACACAGTGCCTAGTTAGGTATCCCATACACACACACACAGTGCCCAGTTAGGTATCCCATATACACACACAGTGCCCAGTTAGGTATCCCATACACACACTGTACACACACACAGTGCCCAGTTAGGTATCCCATATACACACTGTACACACACACAGTGCCCAGTTAGGTATCCCATATACACACACAGTGCCCAGTTAGGTATCCCATACACACACTGTACACACACACAGTGCCCAGTTAGGTATCCCATATACACACTGTACACACACACAGTGCCCAGTTAGGTATCCCATATACACACACACACAGTGCCCAGTTAGGTATCCCATATACACACTGTACACACACACAGTGCCCAGTTAGGTATCCCATATACACACTGTACACACAGTGCCCAGTTAGGTATCCCATACACACACTGTACACACACACAGTGCCCAGTTAGGTATCCCATATACACACTGTACACACAGTGCCCAGTTAGGTATCCCATATACACACACAGTGCCCAGTTAGGTATCCCATATACACACTGTACACACACACACAGTGCCCAGTTAGGTATCCCATACACACACTGTACACACACACAGTGCCCAGTTAGGTATCCCATATACACACTGTACACACACACAGTGCCCAGTTAGGTATCCCATATACACACACACACAGTGCCCAGTTAGGTATCCCATATACACACACACACACAGTGCTCAGTTAGGTATCCCATATACACACTCTACACACACACAGTGCCCAGTTAGGTATCCCATATACACACACACACAGTGCCCAGTTAGGTATCCCATATATACACACACACACAGTGCCCAGTTAGGTATCCCATATACACACTCTACACACACACAGTGCCCAGTTAGGTATCCCATATACACACTCTACACACACACAGTGCCCAGTTAGGTATCCCATATACACACTCTACACACACACAGTGCCCAGTTAGGTATCCCATATACACACTCTACACACACACAGTGCCCAGTTAGGTATCCCATATACACACTCTACACACACACAGTGCCCAGTTAGGTATCCCATATACACACTGTACACACACACAGTGCCCAGTTAGGTATCCCATATACACACTGTACACACACACAGTGCCCAGTTAGGTATCCCATATACACACTGTACACACACACAGTGCCCAGTTAGGTATCCCATATACACACTGTACACACACACAGTGCCCAGTTAGGTATCCCATATACACACTGTACACACACACAGTGCCCAGTTAGGTATCCCATATACACACTGTACACACACACAGTGCCCAGTTAGGTATCCCATATACACACTGTACACACACACAGTGCCCAGTTAGGTATCCCATATACACACTGTACACACACAGTGCCCAGTTAGGTATCCCATATACACACTATACACACACAGTGCCCAGTTAGGTATCCCATATACACACTGTACATACACACAGTGCCCAGTTAGGTATCCCATATACACACTGTACACACACACAGTGCCCAGTTAGGTATCCCATATACACACTGTACACACACACAGTGCCCAGTTAGGTATCCCATATACACACACACAGTGCCCAGTTAGGTATCCCATATACACACACACAGTGCCCAGTTAGGTATCCCATATACACACTGTAAACACACACAGTGCCCAGTTAGGTATCCCATATACACACTGTACACACACAGTGCCCAGTTAGGTATCCCATATACACACTGTACATACACACAGTGCCCAGTTAGGTATCCCATATACACACTGTACATACACACAGTGCCCAGTTAGGTATCCCATATACACACTGTACATACACACAGTGCCCAGTTAGGTATCCCATATACACACTGTACATACACACAGTGCCCAGTTAGGTATCCCATATACACACTGTACACACACACAGTGCCCAGTTAGGTATCCCATATACACACTGTACATACACACAGTGCCCAGTTAGGTATCCCATATACACACTGTACATACACACAGTGCCCAGTTAGGTATCCCATATACACACACAGTGCCCAGTTAGGTATACCATATACACACTGTACACACACACAGTGCCCAGTTAGGTATCCCATACACACACTGTACATACACACAGTGGCCTGTTAGGTATCCCATATATACACACACAGTGCCCAGTTAGGTATCCCATATACACACTGTACACACACACACAGTGCCCAGTTAGGTATCCCATATACACACTGTACACACACAGTGCCCAGTTAGGTATCCCATACACACACTGTACACACACAGTGCCCAGTTAGGTATCCCATATACACACACTGTACATACACACAGTGCCCAGTTAGGTATCCCATATACACAATGTACATACACACAGTGCCCAGTTAGGTATCCCATATACACAATGTACATACACACAGTGCCCAGTTAGGTATCCCATATACACAATGTACATACACACAGTGCCCAGTTAGGTATCCCATACACACACTGTACATACACACAGTGCCCAGTTAGGTATCCCATATATACACACACAGTGCCCAGTTAGGTATCCCATATACACACTGTACACACACACACAGTGCCCAGTTAGGTATCCCATACACACACACACAGTGCCCAGTTAGGTATCCCATATACACACTGTACACACACACACAGTGCCCAGTTAGGTATCCCATACACACACTGTGCCCAGTTAGGTATCCCATATACACACTGTACACACACAGTACCCAGTTAGGTATCCCATATACACACTGTACACACACAGTGCCCAGTTAGGTATCCCATATACACACTGTACACACACAGTGCCCAGTTAGGTATCCCATACACACACTGTACACACACAGTGCCCAGTTAGGTATCCCATATACACACTGTACACACACAGTGCCCAGTTAGGTATCCCATATACACACTGTACACACACAGTGCCCAGTTAGGTATCCCATATACACACTGTACACACACAGTGCCCAGTTAGGTATCCCATACACACACTGTACATACACACAGTTCCCAGTTAGGTATCCCATACACACACTGTACACACACACAGTGGCCAGTTAGGTATCCCATATACACACTGTACACACACAGTGCCCAGTTAGGTATCCCATATACACACTGTACACACACACACAGTGCCCAGTTAGGTATCCCATACACACACTGTACACACACAGTGCCCAGTTAGGTATCCCATATACACACTGTACATACACACAGTGCCCAGTTAGGTATCCCATACACACACTGTACATACACACAGTGGCCAGTTAGGTATCCCATATATACACACACAGTGCCCAGTTAGGTATCCCATATACACACTGTACACACACACACAGTGCCCAGTTAGGTATCCCATATACACAATGTACATACACACAGTGCCCAGTTAGGTATCCCATATACACAATGTACATACACACAGTGCCCAGTTAGGTATCCCATACACACACTGTACATACACACAGTGGCCAGTTAGGTATCCCATATATACACACACAGTGCCCAGTTAGGTATCCCATATACACACTGTACACACACACACAGTGCCCAGTTAGGTATCCCATATACACACTGTACACACACAGTGCCCAGTTAGGTATCCCATACACCCACTGTACACACACAGTGCCCAGTTAGGTATCCCATACACACACTGTACATACACACAGTGCCCAGTTAGGTATCCCATATACACAATGTACATACACACAGTGCCCAGTTAGGTATCCCATATACACAATGTACATACACAGTGCCCAGTTAGGTATCCCATATATACACACACAGTGCCCAGTTAGGTATCCCATATACACACTGTACACACACACACAGTGCCCAGTTAGGTATCCCATACACACACTGTGCCCAGTTAGGTATCCCATATACACACTGTACACACACTGTGCCCAGTTAGGTATCCCATATACACAGTGCCCAGTTAGGTATCCCATATACACACTGTACATACACACAGTGCCCAGTTAGGTATCCCATACACACACTGTACATACACACAGTGGCCTGTTAGGTATCCCATATATACACACACAGTGCCCAGTTAGGTATCCCATATACACACTGTACACACACACACAGTGCCCAGTTAGGTATCCCATATACACACTGTACACACACAGTGCCCAGTTAGGTATCCCATACACACACTGTACACACACAGTGCCCAGTTAGGTATCCCATACACACACTGTACACACACAGTGCCCAGTTAGGTATCCCATATACACACTGTACACACACAGTGCCCAGTTAGGTATCCCATACACACAATGTACATACACACAGTGCCCAGTTAGGTATCCCATATACACAATGTACATACACACAGTGCCCAGTTAGGTATCCCATATACACAATGTACATACACACAGTGCCCAGTTAGGTATCCCATACACACACTGTACATACACACAGTGCCCAGTTAGGTATCCCATATATACACACACAGTGCCCAGTTAGGTATCCCATATACACACTGTACACACACACACACAGTGCCCAGTTAGGTATCCCATACACACATACACAGTGCCCAGTTAGGTATCCCATATACACACTGTACACACACACACAGTGCCCAGTTAGGTATCCCATACACACACTGTGCCCAGTTAGGTATCCCATATACACACTGTACACACACAGTGCCCAGTTAGGTATCCCATATACACACTGTACACACACAGTGCCCAGTTAGGTATCCCATATACACACTGTACACACACAGTGCCCAGTTAGGTATCCCATATACACACTGTACACACACAGTGCCCAGTTAGGTATCCCATACACACACTGTACACACACAGTGCCCAGTTAGGTATCCCATATACACACTGTACACACACTGTGCCCAGTTAGGTATCCCATATACATACTGTACACACACAGTGCCCAGTTAGGTATCCCATATACACACTGTACACACACAGTGCCCAGTTAGGTATCCCATACACACACTGTACATACACACAGTGCCCAGTTAGGTATCCCATACACACACTGTACACACACACAGTGGCCAGTTAGGTATCCCATATACACACTGTACACACACACAGTGGCCAGTTAGGTATCCCATACACACACTGTACACACACACAGTAGCCAGTTAGGTATCCCATATACACACTGTACACACACACACAGTGCCCAGTTAGGTATCCCATACACACACTGTACACACACAGTGCCCAGTTAGGTATCCCATATACACACTGTACATACACACAGTGCCCAGTTAGGTATCCCATACACACACTGTACATACACACAGTGGCCAGTTAGGTATCCCATATATACACACACAGTGCCCAGTTAGGTATCCCATATACACACTGTACACACACACACACACAGTGCCCAGTTAGGTATCCCATATACACACTGTACACACACAGTGCCCAGTTAGGTATCCCATACACACACTGTACACACACAGTGACCAGTTAGGTATCCCATATACACACTGTACACACACAGTGCCCAGTTAGGTATCCCATACACACACTGTACATACACACAGTGCCCAGTTAGGTATCCCATATACACAATGTACATACACACAGTGTCCAGTTAGGTATCCCATATACACAATGTACATACACAGTGCCCAGTTAGGTATCCCATACACACACTGTACATACACACAGTGCCCAGTTAGGTATCCCATATATACACACACAGTGCCCAGTTAGGTATCCCATATACACACTGTACACACACACACAGTGCCCAGTTAGGTATCCCATACACACACTGTGCCCAGTTAGGTATCCCATATACACACTGTACACACACAGTGCCCAGTTAGGTATCCCATATACACACTGTACACACACAGTGCCCAGTTAGGTATCCCATATACACACTGTACACACACAGTGCCCAGTTAGGTATCCCATATACACACTGTACACACACAGTGCCCAGTTAGGTATCCCATACACACACTGTACATACACACAGTGCCCAGTTAGGTATCCCATACACACACTGTACATACACACAGTGGCCAGTTAGGTATCCCATATACACACACACACAGTGCCCAGTTAGGTATCCCATACACACACTGTACACACACAGTGCCCAGTTAGGTATCCCATATACACACTGTACACACACAGTGCCCAGTTAGGTATCCCATATACACACTGTACACACACACAGTGCCCAGTTAGGTATCCCATATACACACTGTACATACACAGTGCCCAGTTAGGTATCCCATATACACACTGTACATACACAGTGCCCAGTTAGGTATCCCATATACACACTGTACACACACACAGTGCCCAGTTAGGTATCCCATATACACACTGTACACACACAGTGCCCAGTTAGGTATCCCATATACACACTGTACACACACACAGTGCCCAGTTAGGTATCCCATATACACACTGTACACACACACAGTGCCCAGTTAGGTATCCCATATACACACTGTACACACACAGTGCCCAGTTAGGTATCCCATATACACACTGTACACACACACAGTGCCCAGTTAGGTATCCCATATACACACTGTACATACACACAGTGCCCAGTTAGGTATCCCATATACACAATGTACACACATATAGATAGATATACATATCCGCCCCGCTCTCTCCTCACCTCTCTCGGTGTGATGGGCTTCCTTTCCTCTCTCTCTCTCTTTAGGTCTCTTTCTCTCCCTCTCTGTCTCTCTCCTCTGTGTCTCTCTCGGGCGCGCGCAGCTCTCTCTCTCTCTCTCTCTCTCTTCCTCTGAGCTCCTGGCACTGGCACAGCGCGCGCGCCCCTGTCACACGGCTGCAGCCAATCACTGAGCTCTCTGCAGGGCCCCCTGACCCGGCACAGCGCCCCTACCGCCATGTTTGTTGCTGGCAGTGAGGAGACCGTTTATTGGTACTTGGTGCTGATGAGGATGCTGAGGATGTGACAGCTAGTGCTGGTGAGAGTGTGATACACAGGGACAGTCACTGTGTCACACCTCATCCTGTTATATGTATTAGGATAGTTATTATTATTGTATTTACTTTTTATTCTGCCACTCAAGTATGTGCAGTTGTTCTTATCTGATTTACTTATTATTATATGAAAAACTAGCATGTCATAAAATTGTAAGACAGGTAATGCTGTTTGCCACATAATGTAAGGCTTTTTGGCGCTCATTGCGAGCCTCTCCGCTGCTATTTGTATTTTATATAAATATATATATATTTTTTATAATAATTAATTAATTAATATAATCATAAATGAATATACTTTACCTCTTTGTAAGTAATATATGCAGGAAGCATTGTGCTGAAGAGCTAACAATCTGTTTTGATGTTCCTGCAGCATACAATGTACATTTGAGGTGTAAGTGTCAGCAAAGTGTGCAGTGTGTAGTGTAAATAGGCTGCGTGCGCGAGGGCAAACTGTTTGTTTAGTTGGGTAAGCCGCCATTTTATATTCGTAATTTTATTAGATGCAAGTTAGTGTTGTAAAATGGCGGCGATTGTGTATGTGTTACGCAGCTCTCAATCATTTTCCGTCCTTCCTAATAGTGTATTTTGTACCTCGTACGTCCCTGGCAAAGTCATACGTTCCTGGGTAAAAGTCTTATGTTCCCGGCGGTGTTTTGCGTGGTTATAAGTGTCATGTAGCCTCGTTTCCGATTTTTTTTGTTGCTTAGGCGATTTTCGAGTACGAAACTCAGCAAATTCGGTTTAAATTTGCATGCAACCTCACTCCCAGGCATCCTGTGTTTGTGTTGATCTGTAGTCCCACGGGTCATAGTGATAAGCGCCTACGGCCTCATCTCCACCAGCGCAATGAGCGCCTTCGGCCTCAATGCCTAAGTCGTACAGGGTCGTAGGGATCAGTGCCTTTGGTGCTCATCTCCACCAGTGCAAGGAGCCCATTTGGCACTCCTTGCCTGCAACTGCGGCCCTCCCTTCGCGAGGTCCGCAGTTGCAGCGGGAGCCACCAAGCGCTATAAACAAGACGCAATGCACAGAACTATATATGTGATGGAGTAGTAAAATTATCAAAATATTATAGAATTTGTATATTTGCTTTTAATTAATAAAAGAAGCAAAATGGCGCTAATTAATATGTGTAAATAACTGTGTGAAATGTAATATTTCTCATTTGTGGTCATCAGGAGCCATATAGTGACATGTACTGAGACACAAGTGATACGCTGCTGATCCATGTACATATAAGCAGATGTCATCCAGCTAAAACTGAGTGGAGCAAAACACACAGAACAATAATAATATCATTGGCCTGTGTATATCTCTTCAGATTTCCAGGTCTCCACTCTGCTCCAAGAGGTCATAAGCTCCAGGCCGCTGTCTCACTGTGTGTGTCTTCATCTAGGTCAGAAAAAGAGCCCCCCATACTCCAGGACCAATCATAAATCAGGGCTGTCCAGGTGCAGTTAGTTACATCATCCAGAAAGGTAAAGGCATATCCAAGTTTCATGGATTATTACATTTCTGCACTCTGTAGGCAAAAAGCAGCATATGTGTATGCAGCACATCTCATAAAACATTTTATTTTTTATTGATATCCCTCTAATGATTATGTTGGCACCTCCAGGGGTTGTCTACACAGTCATCTGATCCCATTAATCAGCAAGCAGCAACCGGGGAGCAATATTAACCCACTATTTACCCAATGTTGCTTAGCCAATCTCCTTGCAGCTGCTATCTGTATGCCAGCAGCAACACATAGCACATATCAGTGATACACTACATTTCCCAGGCTGCTTTGCACCACAAACAGGAACCCAGGCTTAATTCAATATTTTCAGCTAATCTGATTGACCAAAACAAATCATTTTAAATTTGATGCTAATTTAGCCTGGGTTTGGAGGGTGTTAACCCTAACTGCCAGAAATTACATTGCTACTTTAATGTAAGTGTTTAAATGTTTATTTTGGATTTGTTTTCATGCAAAACACATGTTTGCATACACTACTAATTCTTCTCTATCATATGCATTAATAATCCAGCTCACTTAGATATGTGTTTAACCCCTGCAGTCCTACTAAAGAGAGCTCTGCAGAGTCTGTGGCTCACATAAACCAGAACCAGTGACTTATAGCATTAGTGCACATTTCAATATTCCAAATGGCCAATAAGGACACGCGGTGTGGTCAGGCACTTTCCAGCAGCGGTGGGATATCATGGGAGGTGGACTGGAGGATACAGCACCCTCCAGTAAGAGATGGGAGGTGTCCTAGGTGAGCCAGGCACTCCCCAGCAGCGGTGGGATATCATGGGTGGTGGAATGGAGGATGCAGCGCTCTCCAGTGAGAGATGGGAAGTGTCCTAGGTGAGTCAGGCACTCCCCAGCAGCGGTGGAATATCATGGGAGGTGGAATGGAGGATGCAGCGCTATCCAGTGAGAGATGGAAAGTATCCTAGGTGAGTCAGGCACTCCCCAGCAACGGTGGGATATCATGGAAGGTGGAATGGAGGATGCAGAGCTCCCCAGTGAGAGATGGGAGGTGTCCTAGGTGAGTCAGGCACTCCCCAGCAATGGTGGGATATCATGGGAGGTGAAATGGAGGATGCAGAGCTCCCCAGTGAGAGATGGGAGTTGTCCTAGGTGAGTCAGGCACTCCCCAGCAGCGGTGGGATATCATGGGTGGTGGAATGGAGGATGCAGCGCTCTCCAGTGAGAGATGGGAAGTGTCCTAGGTGAGTCAGGCACTCCCCAGCAGCGGTGGAATATCATGGGAGGTGGAATGGAGGATGCAGCGCTATCCAGTGAGAGATGGAAAGTATCCTAGGTGAGTCAGGCACTCCCCAGCAACGGTGGGATATCATGGAAGGTGGAATGGAGGATGCAGAGCTCCCCAGTGAGAGATGGGAGGTGTCCTAGGTGAGTCAGGCACTCCCCAGCAATGGTGGGATATCATGGGAGGTGAAATGGAGGATGCAGAGCTCCCCAGTGAGAGATGGGAGTTGTCCTAGGTGAGTCAGGCACTCCCCAGCAATGGTGGGATATCATGGGAGGTGAAATGGAGGATGCAGAGCTCCCCAGTGAGAGATGGGAGGTGTCCTAGGTGAGTCAGGCACTCCCCAGCAATGGTGGGATATCATGGGAGGTGGAATAGAGGATGCAGAGCTCCCCAGTGAGAGATGGGAAGTGTCCTAGGTGGGTCAGGCACTCCCCAGCAGCACATTTCAATATTCCAAATGGCCAATAAGGACACGCGGTGTGGTCAGGCACTCCCCAGCAGTGGTGGGATATCATGGCAGGTGGATTGGAGGATACAGCACCCTCCAGTGAGAGATGGGAGGTGTCCTAGGTGAGTCAGGCACTCCCCAGCAGTGGTGGGATATCATGGGTGGTGGAATGGATGATGCAGCGCTCTCCAGTGAGAGATGGGAGGTGTCCTATGTGAGTCAGGCACTCCCCAGCAGCGTTGGGATATCATGGGAGGTGGAATGGAGGATGTAGCGCTCTCCAGAGAGAGATGGGAAGTGTCCTAGGTGAGTCTGGCACTCCCCAGCAGCGGTGGGATGTCATGAGAGGTGGAATGGAGGATGTAGCGCTCTCCAGTGAGAGATGGGAAGTGTCCTAGGTGAGTCAGGCACTCCCCAGCAGCGGTGGGATGTCATGGGAGGTGGAATGGAGGATGCAGAGCTCCCCAGTGAGAGATGGGAAGTGTCCTAGGTGAGTCTGGCACTCCCCAGCAGCGGTGGGATGTCATGAGAGGTGGAATGCAGGATGCAGCGCTCCCCAGTGAGAGATGGGAGGTGTCCTAGGTGAGTCAGGCACTCCCCAGCAATGGTGGGATGTCATGAGAGGTGGAATGCAGGATGTAGCGCTCTCCAGTGAGAGATGGGAAGTGTCCTAGGTGAGTCAGGCACTCCCCAGCAGCGGTGGGATGTCATGGGAGGTGGAATGGAGGATGCAGAGCTCCCCAGTGAGAGATGGGGGTGTCCTCGACTGATGATAACTATATTAGTGATATAATATGATATAAAAAAAAACCTGCAGTGCTTAAAACATAAATATATGTTGCTTTTATTAATGAGGTGTATTTTCTGGCAGCAGGCGGCCCTCATGCCCTTCCCCCAGTCTCTGGAGCGCGCCCTAGCAGTACACAGCCCATTATACCTCTATAAGACCCAATTCTACCTCCAAGAACTTATCCTCATTATCTACACATTGATTACCAAATACTTATATTCCTATTGTCCTCTTGTCCTATTAGCAGTTGCAGCTACCACTTTTACATTATGCAGATAGAAGCTTCCTCTACATTCAAGGTTTCCCCCAAACTCAACACACTGGTCAAAATGGAGGAAACCACTGCAGTATCATTGAATAGAAATGATTATACTTAGTGTTTATTTTAGTATTTTGCATTTTAAATACCCCTTGCTGGTTTATAAGTGTAGTTCTCCACTAGATATAGAAATGCTGTTATTCTCAGTATTACAATATATATTACAGGGTTATCCACTGACTTTGTAAAGCTGTCTTCCATCAATAGGACTGCAGGGGTTAATGTTTCTGCACAGTTAATTCGCTGCACCTGGGCATCCCTGATTTAAGACCACTCCTGGAGTATGGGAGGGGCTGCTGATGGACTGATTGATTGCAGTTTATCTGACCTGGAGAATGACATTCCCAGCAAACTGGAGCTTATGACAGCTCGGAGTAGAGTGAAACCCTGGAAATCTGAGGAATATACAGGCCAGTGATTTTGCAAATTACTGGACTGTTTGTTTTGCTCCACCCAGGTTTAGCTGGATGAGAGCCGGATAGTTAGGAAACTATATATTTGTTAAAGTTGTGCTTCAGTGGAAGGTAGCCCTGTTATTTTCATTGATTTGTTTGTTATTTTTTTTTACTGGATCAATTTAGCGCTACAGAATATGTTGGGCCATTATAAATAAACAATAATAATTAATAAAATTTGAAAATGATATCCAACCTTTTGTACTGTGTCCTCCACGAGAGTGCCGGAAACAGGGGCACAAACCCAGACGGGACGGGTCACATGTCACAATATGTAGGTATGCTGATGTCACATGTAATCTGGAAGCAGACCGTCTTCTTACTCACAAACACTGGCATGGAAAGGGTTACACAAGAAAGCCAATCGCTGTCAGAAACCGGAGAACTGCGACCTACACAGTATATAATTGTGGGGAAATCAGAGCGCCATAATCACAGGGTTTCACATTATTTTGGCATTTTGAAATTCCCTTTTACAAGGTTGCCATTAATTATCTAAGCGATAAGACGTGACGTGGACATAATTATACAGTATATACTGTAACTGGGGGATGCGATGAGCTGCAGACCCTGTCACTGCTTGAGGGGAGACGTAACAATCTGGGAAGAGTGATCAGTAAATTCATATTAGTGTAAACATTACGTGATCTATTCATTAACGACTTTATACAACCATGAGGTTGGGATTTCTGGGGCGCCATTGCCATGGTTATTTACACACTTTTATATTATATATTAGTCCTGCTATAAGTGCTCGTATTAGTGATTGTCTGATTTCATTTCAATCAGATGATTTTTTTCAACAAGGTAGGGATGATTGGAGATAAAGCAAAGCGGCCAGGTTAGATGGAGGTAAGACTGAGGCCCCCGGGTAGGTGGAAGTGAGGCATAGAATTAAGGCTGATGGCCCCGGTTACGAAGAGGTCATCTGTTAGGAGTAGGAGATGCAAAGGGACTAGGTTAGATGGAGGTAATGCAAAGGAAATAGGTAAGGCTGAGGTCCCATGTTAGGTGGAGCCAAGTTTGAAATCCTCTCTTAGGTGGAGGTGAGGTATCAGACTCAGTTTAGGTGGACAGAAGACTGTGTAACTGAACCCATCACTGTTTTACCCTGTTTTATGATTATTATGGCTAAAATATGATCCTACTATTATACTGCATGTATGTTGGTTTATGCTCTGCAGAATATTGTCCCAGACTATTGCAGCTACTTGGCATGGGAGATAATCCTGTTACAGAGACTCCGCATAAGATAAAGGAAGTCTATTGTATAAAGTGTTTTCATTCTCAGATAAGAACAAAGAAGTGTAATTGAATCAATGTCTGATTGTATCAAAGTTGCCAGGTAGCCTCGGGGAGGTGTGACCACACCTATTGTTCTCTTTATGTGTATTGTGTGACCAAATATGGGCATGTGTATTGCCTGTGGGAAGAGATGTGTATAAATATTTCTGCACAACAAAATAAAGTTCAGTTCTACTTGACCCTTCAAAACGTAGCCTCGTCTCGTTATTGGAGGGGATCGCTATATCCTACTGGGGATTGCTATGCTTTTGCATACTCCCTTGAGCTGTAACGAGTCTGTGGTGGTTGTGGTGTCTGGTGCGGTGCTTGTAGGCCTCGACGCAAGCTAGGACGCGTCCTCTAACGGAGGTACCCGGTCGGGGTGCCAGTAGATCCGTTACACTGAGGTCCCAGATAAGTGGTGGTGAGGCATTGGTCCCAGGTTAGGTGGAGGTGAGGCATCGGTCATCGGTGAGATGGAGGAAAGGCTGAGGTCCCAGGTTAGACAGAGGTAATGCTGAGGTCTCAGGTTAGGTGAAGATAAGGCCAATGGCCCCGATTAGGTGGAGGTTAGGGATTGGTCACAGGTTAGTTGGACGTAAGGCATCAGTACCAGGTTATGTGGAGGTAAGGGTGAGATCCCAAGTTAAGTGGAGGTAAGACATCAGTCCAAGGTTAGGATGAGGTGTGGTATCGGTCCTAGGTTAGGTAGGGTTAGACAGAGGTCCCAAGTTAGGTGGGGTAATGTTGAGATCCCTGGTTAGGTGGAGTAAAGTTGTGATCCCAGGTAAGGTGGTTAGGTGGTTAGAGGGCCTCAGTTAGGTGAATGAAAGCCTGAAGTCCCACGTTATGTGAAGGTAAAGCTGAAGTCCAGGTTAGGTGGAGACGAGGCATCAGTCCCAGGTAAGAATGCAGTAAAGCTTAGGTCCCAAATTAGGCGAGGTAAGGGTGAAGTCCCAGGTTAGGTGGAGGGGAGGCATCAGTCCTAGGTTAGGTGTGGTTAGGCTGAGGTCCAAAGTTAGGTGGGTGTAATGTTGAGATCCCAGGTTTGGTGGAGGAAAGGTTGATGGCCTCAGTTACATGACGGTGAACCTGAGGTACCAGGTTAGTTGGAGGTAAGGCTGAGGTCCAGGTTATGTGGAGGTAAGGCATCTGTCCCAGGTTAGATGGAGGTAAAGCTTAGGTCCCAAATCAGGTGAAGCATGGGTGGAGTCCCAAATTATGTGGAGATGAGGTATCGGTTCCAGGTTAGGTTGAGGTAAGGCTGAAGTTCCAAGTTAGGTGGACGTAAGGCCAAGATCCTGGGTGTGGTGGAGATTAGGCAAACGGCCCAGGTTAGGAGAAACATATCTGAAAGTAATGAATAGGGGTGGAGTTAAATGGAGGTAAGGACGAGGAACTGGATTAGGCAGTAGACAAAGGTAAGACTGAGAACCCATGTTAGATCATTCCTTCCAGATCATTAGTCCAAATATGTACAATACCATCCCCTTCTTCTCTTAATACCTCTTCTTAGAGTGACCTCATGTCCCTATTGGAAGGCCCCCGCCTCACTCCTGTCCTCGCTCACTCTCGGATCTGCACCTCTTTCCACAACATTACAAATGTAAGGTCTGGTTCCAAGATGAAGACAACTGAACATCAGTAAAGTTTATCTTCACGTCAGATTTGTATATATATATGAACTGTAACAGATACGGGCGTTATCCCGGGCGGTACATCCAGTGGCCATGTCATAGCCCAGCGTGATCACCCAATCTGAGCATGACACTCATGACTAGTTAACTCCTTCTATATTGTTATGTCTTATAACTCACAACTCTCCATAGTTAACTCTATAAGACATTCTGCTCCTTCACTTGCACCTATGGATCTGTGACTGCACCCACAGCCTTACAAAGCCAACTCACCCTGTGCCATGTGGACCTTTGCTGTGATTGGTACCTCCTATAGTATCTTTATCCTGACTCGACTATACATCCCAGCAAATAAATACAATCCCAATGGTCACAGATGGTTGGTCTACCGACTTCCCAGAAGATCCCCACCATCCCAAGTAGGACAGAGCCAGCTTCATATTAGTGGTCCCTAGGCAAGATACTCATCTGATCCTCTACGTATAACCCCACCACACACACACACACACACACACAGATGGTCGGGACTCTCTCATACCAGGTTACAGATCTCATTGGTGTCATTTAGATTCCACTCCAAAGCTCCTGAGTCTTAAAGGGACATGGAAGGTCCCTGGGTGTTACAAGGTGTATAACATCCCTGGGTGTCTATTTACTGACAGGTACTTTATTTTATTAAGAATGGCTTATAAGCTCTGTTATTACTGCCTAAAAGCACACAAATAGTCCCTGTATGGGTCTGCCCACTGCAGTGTATGAGGACACAGACTCCGTAATAATGATTGCGCCGTGTCTCAGCGTAGTCAGTAAACACAGAGCTTATAAGCACTTCATTAAATATAGTACATAAAATAGATAGATACGCAGGTAGCCAAGCTTTTAAGACAGTTTGTACTAGCAAACCTGATGGGCCCTTTATCATTTTTTTTTAATCATTCAGTCATGTCTGACTCTCCATGACCTCAAGGACCATAACACACCAGGCACATCTTTATGTCCATAGTCATGTGGATCCACTTGGCTTTCATGGTATAGATATTGGAGTGGGTTACCAGTTCCTTCTCCAGTGGGCCACAGCATACAGGTATTCCTAGGTGGTCTCTCATCCAAGTACTGACCAGGCCCAACCCTGCTCGACTGCAGTGTGGTGTGTGACCTCTTGGCTCCCTGACTGGAATCAAACCCAGAATCAAACAGCGGTGAAAGCACCCAATCCTAACCACTGGACCACCAGAGAACCCAATCTTCACACTTATCAACCATCAAATCTATATTTATAATTTTGTGGTGAAGCCCCCGCTGCAAGTTCTCACGTGAGCATGCCAAGACAAAGACTCGTTATTAGCAGTTTTGGAATCATCTTTAAGAACAGATATTATTATTATTATTATTATTATTATTATTATTAGCTTTTTTTATAACGCACCACCATTTTCCGTGGCGCTATTTACAAAGTAGAACAGAGTACAGTGGGTACAATTATCAGATTACAAAGGTGTAAGTACTATCCACACTGCCCTCTGCTGGTTGTCTGATGTAAGCAATCTCATTTATTTGTGACTTAACCCAACCATTACATTTATAACTTTTACACACAATTATTATTAATGCAAGGTTTCATTTTATTCTGTGCTGTTATTTCCCAGGAGGGTGTGTCATTGTAACCTAATTAGCTTTACATTATACATAATGAACGCACTGGCAGTTGGAGATGCCACATTTTCATTGTGCAGATGGAGATTTCCTTGCATTCACAGAAATCAACATAAAGCAACATAACTACATATAAAGTGTAATAAATTAAATGCTGTTATTTTAAAAACATATTTCCTATTTTCAAGTTTTATTAAAAATAGTATAGTTTACATATATGACTAGAGGGGCCACATGTGCCCTGCACCATCATCCAGAGGGTGGGAAATCATGTGGAACATTAGTTTACAGTTGGTCAATAATTGACTTAGATATTGTCATTTTAGTTTAACCCTTGAAGTCGTCCCACAAGGACCTGCATAAATAATAGGACTGGGGTCTGTATCTATTAGACATATCTATTATAGATTCACACTGTGTATGAGAGCAGAGTGTGCTGGTGTAGTGGTAAGCAATCTATTTTAAAGATTTTTTTGATACATATTGAATAATGATGTGAAGTAGTTATTTAAAATTATATATATATATTATTTTTTAATTATTCAAATATTTTTTGTAATATTTCTTATTATTTAAACAGTAAAGAAAATTACTGTGAGGATTTGAACCCAGGACCTTTAGCACCACCGACTGCAGAATTACCTACTGTGCTAAATGATCAACTACTACACCGCCTGTCTAAACAAGTAGGTACAAATCACTTAGCCACAGCCTGATTCAAAGTCTCTACACCTGATTCTAATTAATAGTCATTATGTACCGCGCAGTACAGAGCTCATTACTTATTCAGGCAGAGTCAACACATTGAAATAGCCTGACTTCTATTGATCATAACTCCATGAATTCAATATATATTTAACAAGTAAAACACCTTTTCCACATGTTTTTTCACCCTCTATCTAATGGTGTAGAGCACATATGGGGACTTTTGTGGTCCTTTAATTTTAAATAAATGATTACAGTAGCCATTTTATGTATTTTGAATGTCACAGGTTTATATAAATAAGTTTATGAATGTATTATTCCGAGCTTACCAGAGTCACGGCCAAATAGGGCTATTATATTATTATCTGTGATATAAATATGTATATCTGCTCTGCGTGTCCGCACCATATAACTGCAGCATTATACTCACTCATCCCTGAATTGCTAAATAATAAGCCTGATTATAGGCGTGCAGCGGGTGCTGAGCGCTGAGCGTGCCCTCTTCCCTCTCCTGTTTGTGTGCGATTGTTAGGATTTGATGCCTCCCCGGAGCATCTTAATATACTTTATTACCTGTTGTGAGAGCTCGGAGTCCTCTGATCGGAAGACTGGAAGCTCCCGCTGAGAAAGGAAGACGGAAACCTGAAAATCGCATTAGCTGCTGGATCCAAATAAAGATTAAAATGCAGATTATTGCTTATTTTCACCCCACGGCTGCTGGATCAGCAAGTTCTGTAATAGCTGGGATTTGTACTGTTTGTTCCTCACGTGAGCCGCGCAGGGAGACGTCCTCGCCATCATTTCCTTTACTTCCATCCTTGTCACTGGGCGATATTGTGTTAGATATTATTATTATCTTAAATTTATTTTACACTAAGAAAAGTGCAGCAATGCACACTGGGTAGCACCAGGCTGTACCTGAATCTGATCATCTGGGAGCATTCAAATGACCCCCGGTGCGGGCGGCTTTGTATTTGCATTTTTTTATTCTTGTCGTGTAGTGGGCCCCCGGCTCCCTCGGCCGCACCAGCCCCCTACTTTAATTTGGCAGGAGAGGACCGCAGTATCCGTGAACCCAATAAATTCCCCTTAAAAAGCCCACATTAAGGTAGTTGTCGTAATGGCGAGTTTGTCTGTCACGCTAAGTAAAAAATTACGGGCTTGAGCATGTGCAATGAGTGCTCATCACGAGGCCCGACAGTTACGGGGGGCTGCAACATCGCGAGGCCCATAATGTAGAGGGGATGCAATGAGCGCCAAAGGTGCTCATTGCGGAGCTCGCGATGAGTGCCAAAGGCGCTCATCACAAGGCTCGAAAGTTAGAGGGAGAGGTTAGCAATGAGCGCGAAAGGCACTCATCGCAGGGCCCACAATGGAGAGGGGGGGAGAGGCTACGAACAGCTTCCGAGTTACAGGCTTCAGAAAAATTTCTGGTTTAACGCCCGCCATTTTTTCAAGCCCGTAACTCAGATGCCGTTGGGAGGCTGCCAAAAGACCACAATTGATTATAAAATTAGCTTACAACCTCACACACAGCAGTTTCAGAATGGCTAGGCAAGAAAAAAAATGGCGGCCGTAAAGCCAAAGAGACACACGGGAGGGAGAGGGGGAAAGAGACACTGGGGTGGGAGTGGGGGGAAAGAGACATAAAGGTGGGAGAGGGGGGCAAAGAGATACAGAGCTCGCAAAGTTATGGGCTTGTGCATGCACACAGCGCATGCCGCGGCCTGCAATGAGCAGCAAAGGCGATCATTGTGAGGCCCGAAAAGTGGGGTGGGGGGGGGGGGAGGCTCACAATGAGCACCAAAGGCGCTCATCACGAGGCCCGCAAAATACAGTGGGCCTCGCATTGTATGCAAACAACTTTGCCAGGCTTCACATTTTATTGCCGGGCAAGTCGCTAGTATTATATATATATATATACAAATATGGCACTGAGTGGGCCCAACACACAAAAAAATGATGCCCTTATTTGCAGTGGGGTCACCATTCACTAGCTCCACCACTGCTTCAAAATATGATTTTTGCTACAGAGGGTAGGGCCAGAGGAAATTCAGTAATGGATAATGGGCATGCTTGGAAAAAACATAACCAGGAATGGTGGGAGGGGCTGGAACTCCCACTCAACCGGTAATACCTCCTACCTTAATCTAACCCTGTGTCAATCTATGGTGGTGCTGGGCCTCTGTGCCGCATCTGCCTCCTGGTGAGTCCCGTCCCTACTTCCTGCCTGTCCCTCTGTCCTCTTTCTCCTCTCCCCTCATTTCTCCTTGACCCCCGTCCTTGCCTTTGCTTTTCCACTTTGTTGCTTTCACTCCACCCTACATGCTGCTCATGGCAGCCTCCCTACATGCTGCTCATGGCAGCCTCCCTACATGCTGCTCATGGCAGCCACCCTACATGCTGCTCATGGCAGCCACCCTACATGCTGCTCATGGCAGCCACCCTACATGCTGCTCATGGCAGCCTCCCTACATGCTGCTCATGGCAGCCTCCATACATGCTGCTCATGGCAGCCTCCCTACATGCTGCTCATGGCAGCCACCCTACATGCTGCTCATGGCAGCCTCCCTACATGCTGCTCATGGCAGCCACCCTACATGCTGCTCATGGCAGCCTCCCTACATGCTGCTCATGGCAGCCTCCCTACATGCTGCTCATGGCAGCCTCCCTACATGCTGCTCATGGCAGCCACCCTACATGCTGCTCATGGCAGCCTCCCTACATGCTGCTCATGGCAGCCTCCCTACGTGCTGCTCATGGCAGCCACCCTACATGCTGCTCATGGCAGCCACCCTACATGCTGCTCATGGCAGCCTCCCTACATGCTGCTCATGGCAGCCACCCTACATGCTGCTCATGGCAGCCACCCTACATGCTGCTCATGGCAGCCACCCTACATGCTGCTCATGGCAGCCTCCCTACATGCTGCTCATGGCAGCCTCCATACATGCTGCTCATGGCAGCCTCCCTACATGCTGCTCATGGCAGCCACCCTACATGCTGCTCATGGCAGCCTCCCTACATGCTGCTCATGGCAGCCACCCTACATGCTGCTCATGGCAGCCTCCCTACATGCTGCTCATGGCAGCCTCCCTACATGCTGCTCATGGCAGCCACCCTACATGCTGCTCATGGCAGCCTCCCTACATGCTGCTCATGGCAGCCTCCCTACATGCTGCTCATGGCAGCCACCCTACATGCTGCTCATGGCAGCCTCCCTACATGCTGCTCATGGCAGCCTCCCTACATGCTGCTCATGGCAGCCACCCTACATGCTGCTCATGGCAGCCACCCTACATGCTGCTCATGGCAGCCACCCTACATGCTGCTCATGGCAGCCTCCCTACATGCTGCTCATGGCAGCCTCCATACATGCTGCTCATGGCAGCCTCCCTACATGCTGCTCATGGCAGCCACCCTACATGCTGCTCATGGCAGCCTCCCTACATGCTGCTCATGGCAGCCACCCTACATGCTGCTCATGGCAGCCTCCCTACATGCTGCTCATGGCAGCCTCCCTACATGCTGCTCATGGCAGCCTCCCTACATGCTGCTCATGGCAGCCACCCTACATGCTGCTCATGGCAGCCTCCCTACATGCTGCTCATGGCAGCCTCCCTACGTGCTGCTAATGGCAGCCACCCTACATGCTGCTCATGGCAGCCACCCTACATGCTGCTCATGGCAGCCTCCCTACATGCTGCTCATGGCAGCCACCCTACATGCTGCTCATGGCAGCCACCCTACATGCTGCTCATGGCAGCCACCCTACATGCTGCTCATGGCAGCCTCCCTACATGCTGCTCATGGCAGCCTCCATACATGCTGCTCATGGCAGCCTCCCTACATGCTGCTCATGGCAGCCACCCTACATGCTGCTCATGGCAGCCTCCCTACATGCTGCTCATGGCAGCCACCCTACATGCTGCTCATGGCAGCCTCCCTACATGCTGCTCATGGCAGCCTCCCTACATGCTGCTCATGGCAGCCACCCTACATGCTGCTCATGGCAGCCTCCCTACATGCTGCTCATGGCAGCCTCCCTACATGCTGCTCATGGCAGCCACCCTACATGCTGCTCATGGCAGCCTCCCTACATGCTGCTCATGGCAGCCTCCCTACATGCTGCTCATGGCAGCCACCCTCTATGCTGCTCATGGCAGCCTCCCTACATGCTGCTCATGGCAGCCACCCTACATGCTGCTCATGGCAGCCTCCCTACATGCTGCTCATGGCAGCCACCCTACATGCTGCTCATGGCAGCCTCCCTACATGCTGCTCATGGCAGCCACCCTACATGCTGCTCATGGCAGCCTCCCTACATGCTGCTCATGGCAGCCACCCTACATGCTGCTCATGGCAGCCTCCCTACATGCTGCTCATGGCAGCCACCCTACATGCTGCTCATGGCAGCCTCCCTACATGCTACGCATGGCAGGCTCACTGCGCTGTAGCACATCGCAGCCACATCCAACCTCATTAGACACAGCACGTCAGACTGGCTTCATTCTGGCTGTATCAAATGAATGGTATTGCAGTCCTATCCTTTTCAGCAGTGATAAGGTGCACATGTTTATCTCCTAGATAGTTTCCTTTTCAGCCCCTAAACATATCTGCTCTCCCAAATGTATCTTTAAAAATATCATTCATGCTTCAGTTTCTCTCTGTAAATCGCTTTCCAAAATCTCATCATCAAAGCTATCACCCCATTCTGACCATTCGTTAGTAGCTCCCATACCTCATACTATTCCAGTAGTACTCTAATACTTCACCCATCGCACTGTCGCTCCTACAATTCTACTCTATCACATTCTGCTTGCATGCTGAGCCATGTCATAACATAGCGTACCCCTTTTCATGCCGAGGCCCGGAATGCTCTACCGTACCCCTTGCATGCCGAACCACGTCATACCCTACCTTAGCCCTTGAATGCTGAGCCATGTCATACCAAAACATTCCCCTTGCAGGCCGAGCCATGCCATACCATAATGAACGCTTTCATGCTGAGTCATGTCATACCCTACCGTATGCCTCGCATGTTGAGCCATTCAGAACCAAGTAATACCTTACCGTTCCCTTTGGAACAGCAAGCTATATTATGCCATAACGTACCCCTCGCATTGCAAAGCTTTGCCTTACCAGTACATACCCCATTATATGCTGAGCCACGCTATACCATGACATACTCCTTGCATACTGAGCCATGGAGGTGAGGCATCGGTTCCAAGTTAGGTGGAGGTAAGACTGAGGTCACATTTTAGGAGGAGCTAAGGCTGAGTTTCAATGTTAGGCAGAGGTAAGTTTGAGGTCCCAGGTTAGGTAGAGGTAAGGATGAGATCCTAGGTAAGGTCGTAGGTAAGGCATCAGTAGCAGGTTAGGTGAATGTGAGGCACTGGCCCCAGGCTAGCTCCTGCTCTCCTATCACCCATTGGGCCTCTTCTCTCACCAAATTCAAGGCACATCAGGGTGATCATTTGTACAATTGATACACCTACAATTAGCAGCCCAATCTCTATGGTGTGTCTGTAAGTTTCACCTATTAATAATAGGTTGCAAAGAAATGGCACCCAAGATCTATACAACATGGTATTGACTTTTATGTTGTAAAGAACACTTATGTATTAGACAATTAAAGATACACACAAACTCCCTGGCACTTTCCTTGCTCCAGATTAGGATACAGAGAACCGGACCAGTCAAGACTAACATGCTCACTGTCAGTTCCTGGATCTTAGCTCATTAAAGGACAGACAGCTTGGCTCCAGCCACTCCATTGTATTGTAATCTGCTCTGGACCATTGTTAGCAAATTAAGATAATCACATCTGCCATGTACTCTATCTAAGGTCTGGTCCACTCAGACACAGAGACAGTAGGATGTGTATTAGAAGGTAGCCATATTGTTCTGAGGTGCCAGCTATCAAGGAACTGCTAGACCCCATGGGGGGTCATATCCTGTAATTGTCTGCCACACCCTCTAATTGTTACATTGTGTACAACCCCTCTGTATCTAACTGCTATAAATATTGTTTTACTTTTCAAAATAAAGCAGTTCACTTTTGAGACATATAGAAATTGTATGTCTCTTATTTTGCTCCTGTTCTCCTGGATGGCTGCAGGGAGGTACTAGGAGACTCTGTAGGAACTTTCTGGGGTAGGTTTGACTGTAACAAGTCTTATCTAGCCCGCCAAGAAGCAGCAGATCTGGAGTCTCATGGTAGCCTGGAAGCGCTGATTTCTGATGCAAGGAGAAGCCTATCAATGTGCTGGTGCCAAGATTTCCAAGAACCCAAACTGTCCTTGTTAACCTGTAATCTATAGCAGGTGGCCCTTGGCTTGTATAGCCCCTACCCCCGGATCATCACACCTGCCCTTACAGGTACTTATGACGTTAACAATCGTAGAGCAAGCTCTGTCCCACTTGGTGGTCCATTCTTGTATAATGCTACAATGCAGGTAGGTTAGTATGACTGGCCATCTTGACAATGTCTGTTTAACAATGAATTATTCGCTAATACTTGTCAACCAAAAGCGACCAACAATCTACCATGGTTGCCCAAATAAATAAGATTTTGGGGTCACATTATCAGACCCTTATGTCTGGCACCCCTTGTGAACGCCTGAGATACCTAATCAAAAACGGCCTTGATGGAGAGTAGACTGATGGACTTCTTCTTACGCCATTCTAGGAATTGTACTTCTAATGCATTGAGATAATATTGGAATTAACTCTAAGAGTCACATGGTAAATAAGAGGTCATGATGGACGGTGGGTAATATATGAATGTACAGAAAGATTATATATTAGAGGAATTCAAGCTTGCCTGAGCTACGACCACCTGGAGGATTTATATGAAGACAAAATGAGCATAATAGATAGTCCTTTTGGTTCTTATCTACTGTCAGATCCATGCCAAGGTCCTTCTGAGCCTATACATCTCCCTTAAAGAGAATGAATGCAACTGAACAACTGAACACTGGGTGGGAATACAAACCTAAATAGAATAGAGTAAAATAAATGGCAATAACAATGTCTGATCAGGTCCAGGAGGCCAAAGAGATGGACTATTAAATACCTGGTCAGATCAGAACTCTATTTTTACTATGTAGCAACAAAGAAAAAATATTTATTAATTAAAAAAATATGAAAATACAAAAAAAAAAATAAGAATAATAAAGAAAAAAATAATATACATATAATACAATCCAGCTGCAAGATATGCAGAAAAACTTCTATTAATTACCCCTATAGGTCAATAGTTTGACAGGGTTAGGGTATAGTAATTCCTAACCATCAGTTTTTACAGAAAATAAATTATTTGGAAGCATATATCCAGTTGAAAAGATATATGCCCCACGATGTTGCTCAGTTTAATAATAGCGCCCTTAAATCCAAAAACTTTTTTACCATTAGCGCACATTATGTTTCAATGGATAGGGTACCCTAAAGTAAGCTGGCTTACTGTCTAAGTATAGATCACCAGCAATAAAACATTAGATGACTGAGATCCCCTCTATGGGGGTAAAACATACATCCATGTCACACTGACCTGTATATCAATGTCAAGGGGAAGCAGTCTCTGCCCAGCCGCTACGCCCAACGTGCGTTTCTCCGCTACTTCAAAAGCGGATTCGTCAGGAAATTGAATAACATGGCGGCAGAAAATAATGGTATTCTAGCTGAATTGTATAAAATCTTCAAGATGATGCTCTCAAGATGCTGCACACAATATGTCAGGAGATCTGGAAAACCCAGCAGTGGATTGGAAAAGGTCAATTTATATTCCATTTCTGAATAAAGGAAATGCCAAAGAGTGCTCAAATTATTGAACATTAACTTCTACTTTATTGACTACTCTAAAGCCCTTGGCTGTGTGGACCCTAACACACTTTTGGCAAGTTTTTAAACAAATGGGCATGCCTCATGGGGAATCTGTACAGGGACCAAGAAGTGGTTAACATAAAAAAGATAACGATTATGTGACCAGCTTTATTAATCCTTGGTAAATAGCTGGGTAGAACGTGGAGGCAGGGACAGATTTTATTTTCCTGGGCCGAAAAATGACTCCAGATGGTGGCTGCAGCCATGAAAATAAAAGTCATTTGATTCTTGGAAGGAAACCTATGGCAGATCAGGACGAGATTAAATCAACAAAGGTCCATGGAGTGAGAGTTATGGTGGTCCTAGTAATAACATACAGCTGAGAGAGCTGGACCATGACACATTTATATTGTGGTGTTGGAAGAAACCACTGAGAGCTCCCTGGACAGCAAGAAGATCCAATGAATCCATAGTCTATCAATAAAACCAGAGAGCTCATTGTAGGATTGATACCGACACGAACACGCAAATACTTTGGCCACATAATGAGAAGACAGGAATCACTAGAGAAGATTATGATGCTCGGAGAGATGGAGGACAAAAGGAAGAGGGGACAGCAGAGGACACGATGGGTAGACAGAATTATGTAGACAGAACCAGAGTTCTAGAGCCCACAAGGTCACAAAGTATCGGACCAGACTGAATTTGGGTACAGGTTTTAACACTTGACTAACCTTCAAGCCAGCAGCAACACAATGCAGAAATCTTCCCTGCGCATGGGACTACACATTCCATGATGCCTTGCTGCACAAACTGCCATCACAGATTGAAACAATGTATTCGCTGCTTGTGATTGGCCAAAGTGAATTATGAATGTTATGCTATTTTTAGCAGGGATTTCCAGGGGTGCAAACTCAAGAGATTTAGCAAACTTTAGGGTAAGCATAATATTTATTTTGGGACTTTTTTCATGCGAAAAAAGGTTTTCATACACTACTGATTTTCCTATAACAGAAGCATTCATAATACAGGAAACCTAGACATACCTTTAATGGATCCTCAGACACTCATTTAGATGCTTTAATCATACGAACAATAGCTGTAATAAAAGGGGCCAAAGCTGAGCTGGCATTATTATTATGAACAGAATATAACAGCATAGGCATCTTGTGTGTGTCAGGTATTTGTGTGTACTATACATGTTGTGTCCGTGTACATGTATTTGTTTATACATGTGTCTAGTAAAGTACCAGCATTTGTGTGTGATTTTATTTATTTTGTCTACATTGACATAATTATGATTATATTATTTATTCTTTGCTTTGACCCAGAAAAAGTTTAACGAATATCTATATCAGGGGTGGGCAAATATTATTGTTAGTTTTGTGTGTCCAGGAGAATAATGCACAGAATAATGTGACACCCGCAGGAGTAGGCCATTTCCAGAGTCCCTTAGCTAGACGTTAGTCCTTCTCAATGTGTTCATGTGTTCATGTAGGCCACCTACCCATGGAGTGTAGATCAATGCCATGCTGAGGCCACCTATCCATAGAGTATAGATCAATGCCATGCTAAGGCCAACTACCCATGGAGTGTAGATCAATGCCATGCTGAGGCCACCTATCCATAGAGTATAGATCAATGCCATGCTGAGGCCACCTATCCATAGAGTATAGATCAATGCCATGCTAAGGCCACCTACCCATGGAGTATAGATCAATGCCATGCTGAGGCCACCTATCCATAGAGTATAGATCAATGCCATGCTAAGGCCACCTACCCATGGAGTGTAGATCAATGCCATGCTGAGGCCACCTATCCATAGAGTATAGATCAATGCCATGCTGAGGCCACCTATCCATAGAGTATAGATCAATGCCATGCTAAGGCCACCTACCCATGGAGTGTAGATCAATGCCATGCTGAGGCCACCTATCCATGGAGTATAGATCAATGCCATGCTGAGGCCACCTATTCATGGAGTATAGATCAATGCCATGCTGAGGCCACCTATCCATGGAGTGTAGATCAATGTCATGGGCGGCCACCTACCCATGGAGTGTAGATCAATGCCATGCTGAGGCCACCTAACCATGGAGCGTAGATCAATGCCATGCTGAGGCCACCTATCCATAGAGTATAGATCAATGCCATGCTGAGGCCACCTATCCATGGAGTGTAGATCAATGTCATGGGCGGCCACCTACCCATGGAGTATAGATCAATGCCATGCTGAGGCCACCTACCCATGGAGTGTAGATCAATGCCATGCTGAGGCCACCTATCCATAGAGTATAGATCAATGCCATGCTAAGGCCACCTACCCATGGAGTGTAGATCAATGCCATGCTGAGCTCACCTATCCATAGAGTATAGATCAATGCCATGCTGAGGCCACCTATCCTTGGAGTATAGATCAATGCCATGCTGATGCCACCTATCCATACAGTATAGATCAATGCCATGCCATGGCCACCTATCCATGGAGTATAGATCAATGCCATGCTGAGGTCACCTATCCATACAGTATAGATCAATGCCATGGGAGGCCACCTATCCATGGAGCATATATCAATGCCATGCTGAGGCCCCACATGTATGGAGATAGATGTCATGGTAAGACCACCTATACATGGGGTATAGATCAATGCCATGCTGAGGCCACCTATGCATGGAGTATAGATCAATACCATGCGGAGGTCACCTATCCATTCAGTATAGATCAATGCCATGCTGAGGCCCCAATGTATGGAGATCAATGCCATGGTAAGACCACCTATACATGGGGTATAGATCAATGCCATGCTGATGCCACCTATCCATACAGTATACATTTTTCTTTTTTGATGCATGCCCTGACTGTATGAAGCAAGACTGGTGGGTTCTTGTTTCTGTAGTAAGAGCCCACCCGACATATGTATAACACATACACCTGAATGAAACATGTCTTAGTATACTACTTGGGAATGTGGCAGAGCTGCCTTCTTAGGGCCTTCCACCCTTAATGAAACAACCCACAATCCTACCTGTAACAGTGTAACACCTCTTATTCCAAGAAACATACATTGCCTTGCAAAAGTATTCACCCCCCTAGACTTTTTACCTATTTTGTTACATTACAGCCTTAAGTTCAATGTTTTGTTAATCTGAATTTTATGTGATGGACCAGAACACAATAGTCTAAGTTGGTGAAGTGAAATGAGAAAAATATTTACATAAAACTATTTTTTAGAAATAGAAAACAGAAAATTGGCATGTGCGTATGTATTCACCCCCTTTGTTATGAAGCCCATAAAAAGCTCTGGTGCAACCAATTACCTTCAGAAGTCACATAATTAGTGAAATGATGTCCACCTGTGTGCAGTCTAAGTGTCACGTGATCTGACATTACATATACACACCCTTTTTGAAAGGCCCCAGAGGCTGCAACACCTAAGCAAGAGGCACCACTAACCAAACACTGCCACGAAGACCAAGGAACTCTCCAAACAAGTAAGGGACAATGTTGTTGAGAAGTACAAGTCAGGGTTAGGTTATAACAAAATATCCAAATCTTGGATGATCCCCAGGAGCATTATCAAATCTATCATAACTAAATGGAAAGAACATGGCACAACTGCAAACCTGCCAAGAGACGGCCGCCCACCAAAACTCACGGACCGGGCACGGCCTTTAGGGGGTGAATAGTTATGCACATTTACTTTTTCAGTTATTTTGTCCTATTTGTTGTTCGCTTCACAATAAAAAAAAAAAAAACATCTTCAAAGTTGTGGCATGTTCAGTAAATTAAATGATGCAAATGCTCAAACAATCCATGTTAATTCCAGGTTGTAAGATGCGAAAAATGCCAAGGGGGGTGAATACTTTTGCAAGGCACTGTATTTCTTCAGGGATGGATTTTCAAAACATTCTTTATTCTTATCTGAGAACTGACTTTTCTTGTTAGTGATACAATAAAACACAACACTTTTTAAGACAAAAATAGATTTTCTTCCAGCACAGAGGCCTGGCACATCCCCGCCTGAGACCGTTCTGGCCTGTCTAAGCCTCAGAAATCTGACTTATATATGGCTCTCTAATTAAAGCAGGTGCAGATCAAATTAGGTCTACAAATGTAGAACATGACAGACAGGTCCTACTCTTACTGACCCCTCCCTCTGCATGAACTGCCTCTTTACACCAGTGGTGGGTCTGTACACTCCACCACACCACCATATATACTTCTACTAGTCTAAATCAATATTCAAAAGAGTCCAGGTGGTCCTGCCGTATCCTCCTCTACATCCTCCTCTTGTTATATATAAGCTCTCCAATTTGTCTCTGTGTGTATGAGGTGCTCTTGGTTATAGGTTGATTGGTGTGTTCTGGAAGTGTATGAGTTAACTAACATCCTGCTTCACTGCTTGTGGTGACAGGTTCTCATGCCTGTCCTGGCATTACAAGGACATCAATCATCTCCAGTACCTGCCATACACAAGTTCTCTGGTACCAGGCCCTGGGGCATAATGTTTCTATATACTCATCTAGTAATTACATTAGAGATATCTTTTATTTCCAACTGACACTTCCTGCCGCTGATGACAGTGGAGGTTTTATAGATTAAAGGACCCAAATATGATAATAACGAGGACGTGTCCTAAGTAAGAGTCCTAATAATGACTCACTGGACTGCCTCCCATGTCTTATTAATACCATACAGTAATAATGACTGCAGGGCCTTAAACCTGTAGTGCCTCCCATGTTTTATTAATACCATACAATAACAATGACTGCAAGGCCTTAAACCTGTAGTGCCTCCCATGTCTTATTAATACCATACAGTAACAATGACTGCAAGGCCTTAAACCTGTAGTGCCTCCCATGTCTTATTAATACCATACAGTAACAATGACTGCAAGGCCTTAAACCTGTAGTGCCTCCCATGTCTTATTAATACCATACAATAACAATGACTGCAGGGCCTTAAACCTGTAGTGCCTCCCATGTCTGATTAATACCATACAGTAACAATGACTGCAAGGCCTTAAACCTGTAGTGCCTCCCATGTCTTATTAATACCATACAGTAACAATGACTGCAGGGCCTTAAACCTGTAGTGCCTCCCATGTCTTATTAATACCATACAATAACAATGACTGCAGGGCCTTAAACCTGTAGTGCCTCCCATGTCTTATTAATACCATACAATAACAATGACTGCAGGGCCTTAAACCTGTAGTGCCTCCCATGTCTTATTAATACCATACAGTGATAATGACTGCAAGGCCTTAAACCTGTAGTGCCTCCCATGTCTTATTAATACCATACAGTAACATTGACTGCAAGGCCTTAAACCTGTAGTGCCTCCCATGTCTTATTAATACCATACAATAACAATGACTGCAGGGCCTTAAACCTGTAGTGCCTCCCATGTCTTATTAATACCATACAATGACAATGACTGCAAGGCCTTAAACCTGTAGTGCCTCCCATGTCTTATTAATACCATACAGTAACATTGACTGCAAGGCCTTAAACCTGTAGTGCCTCCCATGTCTTATTAATACCATACAGTAACAATGACTGCAAGGCCTTAAACCTGTAGTGCCTCCCACATCTTATTAATACCATACAGTAACAATGACTGCAGGGCCTTAAACCTGTAGTGCCTCCCATGTCTTATTAATACCATACAGTAACAATGACTGCAGGGCCTTAAACCTGTAGTGCCTCCCATGTCTTATTAATACCATACAATGACAATGACTGCAGGGCCTTAAACCTGTAGTGCCTCCCATGTCTTATTAATACCATACAATGACAATGACTGCAGGGCCTTAAACCTGTAGTGCCTCCCACATCTTATTAATACCATACAGTAACAATGACTGCAAGGCCTTAAACCTGTAGTGCCTCCCATGTCTTATTAATACCATACAGTAACAATGACTGCAAGGCCTTAAACCTGTAGTGCCTCCCATGTCTTATTAATACCATACAGTAACAATGACTGCAAGGCCTTAAACCTGTAGTGCCTCCCATGTCTTATTAATACCATACAGTAACAATGACTGCAGGGCCTTAAACCTGTAGTGCCTCCCATGTCTTATTAATACCATACAGTAACAATGACTGCAAGGCCTTAAACCTGTAGTGCCTCCCATGTCTTATTAATACCATACAGTAACAATGACTGCAAGGCCATAAACCTGTAGTGCCTCCCATGTGTTATTAATACCATACAGTAGCAATGACTGCAAGGCCTTAAACATGTAGTGCCTCCCATGTCTTATTAATACCATACAGTGATAATGACTGCAGGGCCTTAAACCTGTAGTGCCTCCCATGTCTTATTAATACCATACAGTAACAATGACTGCAAGGCCTTAAACCTGTAGTGCCTTCCATGTCTTATTAATACCATACAATGACAATGACTGCAAGGCCTTAAACCTGTAGTGCCTCCCATGTCTTATTAATACCATACAGTAACAATGACTGCAAGGCCTTAAACCTGTAGTGCCTCCCATGTCTTATTAATACCATACAGTAACAATGACTGCAAGGCCTTAAACCTGTAGTGCCTTCCATGTCTTATTAATACCATACAGTGATAATGACTGCAAGGCCTTAAACCTGCAATGCCTCCCATGTCTTATTAATACCATACAGTAACAATGACTGCAAGGCCTTAAACCTGTAGTGCCTCCCATGTCTTATTAATACCATACAGTAACAATGACTGCAGGGCCTTAAACCTGTAGTGCCTCCCATGTCTTATTAATACCATACAGTAACAATGACTGCAAGGCCTTAAACCTGTAGTGCCTCCCATGTCTTATTAATACCATACAGTAACAATGACTGCAGGGCCTTAAACCTGTAGTGCCTCCCATGTCTTATTAATACCATACAATAACAATGACTGCAAGGCCTTAAACCTGCAATGCCTCCCACATCTTATTAATACCATACAGTAACAATGACTGCAAGGCCTTAAACCTGTAGTGCCTCCCATGTCTTATTAATACCATACAGTAACAATAACTGCAGAGCCTTAAACCTGTAGTGCCTCCCATGTCTTATTAATACCATACAATGACAATTACTGCAAGGCCTTAAACCTGCAGTGCCTCCCATGTCTTATTAATGCCTTCTAATAACAATGACTGCAGGGCCTTAAACCTGCAATGCCTCCCATGTCTTATTAATACCATACAGTAACAATGACTGCAGGGCCTTAAACCTGTAGTGCCTCCCATGTCTTATTAATACCATACAATGACAATGACTGCAAGGCCTTAAACCTGCAGTGCCTCCCATGTCTTATTAATACCATACAGTGATAATGACTGCAGGGCCTTAAACCTGCAATGCCTCCCATGTCTTATTAATACCATACAATGACAATGACTGCAGGGCCTTAAACCTGTAGTGCCTCCCATGTCTTATTAATACCATACAGTGATAATGACTGCAGGGCCTTAAACCTGCAATGCCTCCCATGTCTTATTAATACCATACAGTAACAATGACTGCAAGGCCTTAAACCTGTAGTGCCTCCCATGTCTTATTAATACCATACAATGACAATGACTGCAGGGCCTTAAACCTGTAGTGCCTCCCATGTCTTATTAATACCATACAGTGATAATGACTGCAGGGCCTTAAACCTGTAGTGCCTCCCATGTCTTATTAATACCATACAGTAACAATGACTGCAAGGCCTTAAACCTGTAGTGCCTCCCACATCTTATTAATACCATACAGTAACAATGACTGCAAGGCCTTAAACCTGTAGTGCCTCCCATGTCTTATTAATACCATACAGTAACAATGACTGCAGAGCCTTAAACCTGTAGTGCCTCCCATGTCTTATTAATACCATACAATGACAATTACTGCAAGGCCTTAAACCTGCAGTGCCTCCCATGTCTTATTAATGCCTTCTAATAACAATGACTGCAGGGCCTTAAACCTGCAATGCCTCCCATGTCTTATTAATACCATACAGTAACAATGACTGCAGGGCCTTAAACCTGTAGTGCCTCCCATGTCTTATTAATACCATACAATGACAATGACTGCAAGGCCTTAAACCTGCAGTGCCTCCCATGTCTTATTAATACCATACAGTGATAATGACTGCAGGGCCTTAAACCTGCAATGCCTCCCATGTCTTATTAATACCATACAATGACAATGACTGCAGGGCCTTAAACCTGTAGTGCCTCCCATGTCTTATTAATACCATACAGTGATAATGACTGCAGGGCCTTAAACCTGCAATGCCTCCCATGTCTTATTAATACCATACAGTAACAATGACTGCAAGGCCTTAAACCTGTAGTGCCTCCCATGTCTTATTAATACCATACAATGACAATGACTGCAGGGCCTTAAACCTGTAGTGCCTCCCATGTCTTATTAATACCATACAGTGATAATGACTGCAGGGCCTTAAACCTGTAGTGCCTCCCATGTCTTATTAATACCATACAGTAACAATGACTGCAAGGCCTTAAACCTGTAGTGCCTCCCACATCTTATTAATACCATACAGTAACAATGACTGCAAGGCCTTAAACCTGTAGTGCCTCCCATGTCTTATTAATACCATACAGTAACAATGACTGCAAGGCCTTAAACCTGTAGTGCCTCCCATGTCTTATTAATACCATACAGTAACAATGACTGCAGGGCCTTAAACCTGTAGTGCCTCCCATGTCTTATTAATACCATACAGTAACAATGACTGCAAGGCCTTAAACCTGTAGTGCCTCCCATGTCTTATTAATACCATACAGTAACAATGACTGCAGGGCCTTAAACCTGTAGTGCCTCCCACATCCTATTAATACCATACAGTAACAATGACTGCAAGGCCTTAAACCTGTAGTGCCTCCCATGTCTTATTAATACCATACAGTAACAATGACTGCAAGGCCTTAAACCTGTAGTGCCTCCCATGTCTTATTAATACCATACAGTAACAATGACTGCAGGGCCTGAAACCTGTAGTGCCTCCCATGTCTTATTAATACCATACAGTAACAATGACTGCAAGGCCTTAAACCTGTAGTGCCTCCCATGTCTTATTAATACCATACAGTAACAATGACTGCAAGGCCTTAAACCTGTAGTGCCTCCCACATCTTTTTAATACCATACAGTAACAATGACTGCAAGGCCATAAACCTGTAGTGCCTCCCATGTCTTATTAATACCATACAGTAACAATGACTGCAAGGCCTTAAACCTGTAGTGCCTCCCACATCTTTTTAATACCATACAGTAACAATGACTGCAAGGCCTTAAACCTGTAGTGCCTCCCACATCTTTTTAATACCATACAGTAACAATGACTGCAAGGCCATAAACCTGTAGTGCCTCCCATGTCTTATTAATACCATACAGTAACAATGACTGCAAGGCCTTAAACCTGTAGTGCCTCCCATGTCTTATTAATACCATACAGTAACAATGACTGCAAGGCCTTAAACCTGTAGTGCCTCCCATGTCTTATTAATACCATACAGTAACAATGACTGCAAGGCCTTAAACCTGTAGTGCCTCCCACATCTTATTAATACCATACAGTAACAATGACTGCAGGGCCTTAAACCTGCAATGCCTCCCATGTCTTATTAATACCATACAATGACAATGACTACAGGGCCTTAAACCTGTAGTGCCTCCCATGTCTTATTAATACCATACAGTAACAATGACTGCAAGGCCTTAAACCTGTAGTGCCTCCCATGTCTTATTAATACCATACAATGACAATGACTGCAGGGCCTTAAACCTGCAATGCCTCCCATGTCTTATTAATACCATACAATGACAATGACTACAGGGCCTTAAACCTGTAGTGCCTCCCATGTCTTATTAATACCATACAATGACAATGACTGCAGGGTCTTAAACCTGTAGTGCCTCCCATGTCTTATTAATACCATACAGTAACAATGACTGCAAGGCCTTAAACCTGTAGTGCCTTCCATGTCTTATTAATACCATACAGTAACAATGACTGCAAGGCCTTAAACCTGTAGTGCCTCCCACATCTTATTAATACCATACAGTAACAATGACTGCAGGGCCTTAAACCTGCAATGCCTCCCATGTCTTATTAATACCATACAATGACAATGACTACAGGGCCTTAAACCTGTAGTGCCTCCCATGTCTTATTAATACCATACAATGACAATGACTGCAAGGCCTTAAACCTGTAGTGCCTCCCATGTCTTATTAATACCATACAATGACAATGACTGCAGGGCCTTAAACCTGCAATGCCTCCCATGTCTTATTAATACCATACAATGACAATGACTACAGGGCCTTAAACCTGTAGTGCCTCCCATGTCTTATTAATACCATACAGTAACAATGACTGCAGGGCCTTAAACCTGCAATGCCTCCCATGTCTTATTAATACCATACAATGACAATGACTACAGGGCCTTAAACCTGTAGTGCCTCCCATGTCTTATTAATACCATACAGTAACAATGACTGCAAGGCCTTAAACCTGTAGTGCCTCCCATGTCTTATTAATACCATACAATGACAATGACTGCAGGGCCTTAAACCTGCAATGCCTCCCATGTCTTATTAATACCATACAATGACAATGACTACAGGGCCTTAAACCTGTAGTGCCTCCCATGTCTTATTAATACCATACAATGACAATGACTGCAGGGTCTTAAACCTGTAGTGCCTCCCATGTCTTATTAATACCATACAGTAACAATGACTGCAAGGCCTTAAACCTGTAGTGCCTTCCATGTCTTATTAATACCATACAGTAACAATGACTGCAAGGCCTTAAACCTGTAGTGCCTCCCACATCTTATTAATACCATACAGTAACAATGACTGCAGGGCCTTAAACCTGCAATGCCTCCCATGTCTTATTAATACCATACAATGACAATGACTACAGGGCCTTAAACCTGTAGTGCCTCCCATGTCTTATTAATACCATACAATGACAATGACTGCAAGGCCTTAAACCTGTAGTGCCTCCCATGTCTTATTAATACCATACAATGACAATGACTGCAGGGCCTTAAACCTGCAATGCCTCCCATGTCTTATTAATACCATACAATGACAATGACTACAGGGCCTTAAACCTGTAGTGCCTCCCACATCTTATTAATACCATACAATAACAATGACTACAGGGCCTTAAACCTGTAGTGCCTCCCATGTCTTATTAATACCATACAGTAACAATGACTGCAGGGCCTTAAACCTGTAGTTGCTCCCACATCTTTTTAATACCATACAGTAACAATGACTGCAAGGCCTTAAACCTGTAGTGCCTCCCACATCTTTTTAATACCATACAGTAACAATGACTGCAAGGCCATAAACCTGTAGTGCCTCCCATGTCTTATTAATACCATACAGTAACAATGACTGCAAGGCCTTAAACCTGTAGTGCCTCCCATGTCTTATTAATACCATACAGTAACAATGACTGCAAGGCCTTAAACCTGTAGTGCCTCCCACATCTTATTAATACCATACAGTAACAATAACTGCAAGGCCTTAAACCTGTAGTGCCTCCCACATCTTATTAATACCATACAGTAACAATGACTGCAGGGCCTTAAACCTGCAATGCCTCCCATGTCTTATTAATACCATACAATGACAATGACTACAGGGCCTTAAACCTGTAGTGCCTCCCATGTCTTATTAATACCATACAGTAACAATGACTGCAAGGCCTTAAACCTGTAGTGCCTCCCATGTCTTATTAATACCATACAATGACAATGACTGCAGGGCCTCAAACCTGCAATGCCTCCCATGTCTTATTAATACCATACAATGACAATGACTACAGGGCCTTAAACCTGTAGTGCCTCCCATGTCTTATTAATACCATACAATGACAATGACTGCAAGGCCTTAAACCTGTAGTGCCTCCCATGTCTTATTAATACCATACAATGACAATGACTGCAGGGCCTTAAACCTGCAATGCCTCCCATGTCTTAATAATACCATACAATGACAATGACTACAGGGCCTTAAACCTGTAGTGCCTCCCATGTCTTATTAATACCATACAATGACAATGACTGCAGGGTCTTAAACCTGTAGTGCCTCCCATGTCTTATTAATACCATACAGTAACAATGACTGCAAGGCCTTAAACCTGTAGTGCCTTCCATGTCTTATTAATACCATACAGTAACAATGACTGCAAGGCCTTAAACCTGTAGTGCCTCCCACATCTTATTAATACCATACAGTAACAATGACTGCAGGGCCTCAAACCTGCAATGCCTCCCATGTCTTATTAATACCATACAATGACAATGACTACAGGGCCTTAAACCTGTAGTGCCTCCCATGTCTTATTAATACCATACAATGACAATGACTGCAAGGCCTTAAACCTGTAGTGCCTCCCATGTCTTATTAATACCATACAATGACAATGACTGCAGGGCCTTAAACCTGCAATGCCTCCCATGTCTTATTAATACCATACAATGACAATGACTACAGGGCCTTAAACCTGTAGTGCCTCCCATGTCTTATTAATACCATACAATGACAATGACTGCAGGGCCTTAAACCTGTAGTGCCTCCCATGTCTTATTAATACCATACAGTAACAATGACTGCAAGGCCTTAAACCTGTAGTGCCTTCCATGTCTTATTAATACCATACAGTAACAATGACTGCAAGGCCTTAAACCTGTAGTGCCTCCCACATCTTATTAATACCATACAGTAACAATGACTGCAGGGCCTTAAACCTGCAATGCCTCCCATGTCTTATTAATACCATACAATGACAATGACTACAGGGCCTTAAACCTGTAGTGCCTCCCATGTCTTATTAATACCATACAATGACAATGACTGCAAGGCCTTAAACCTGTAGTGCCTCCCATGTCTTATTAATACCATACAATGACAATGACTGCAGGGCCTTAAACCTGCAATGCCTCCCATGTCTTATTAATACCATACAATGACAATGACTACAGGGCCTTAAACCTGTAGTGCCTCCCATGTCTTATTAATACCATACAGTAACAATGACTGCAAGGCCTTAAACCTGTAGTGCCTCCCATGTCTTATTAATACCATACAATGACAATGACTGCAGGGCCTTAAACCTGCAATGCCTCCCATGTCTTATTAATACCATACAATGACAATGACTACAGGGCCTTAAACCTGTAGTGCCTCCCATGTCTTATTAATACCATACAATGACAATGACTGCAGGGTCTTAAACCTGTAGTGCCTCCCATGTCTTATTAATACCATACAGTAACAATGACTGCAAGGCCTTAAACCTGTAGTGCCTTCCATGTCTTATTAATACCATACAGTAACAATGACTGCAAGGCCTTAAACCTGTAGTGCCTCCCACATCTTATTAATACCATACAGTAACAATGACTGCAGGGCCTTAAACCTGCAATGCCTCCCATGTCTTATTAATACCATACAATGACAATGACTACAGGGCCTTAAACCTGTAGTGCCTCCCATGTCTTATTAATACCATACAATGACAATGACTGCAAGGCCTTAAACCTGTAGTGCCTCCCATGTCTTATTAATACCATACAATGACAATGACTGCAGGGCCTTAAACCTGCAATGCCTCCCATGTCTTATTAATACCATACAATGACAATGACTACAGGGCCTTAAACCTGTAGTGCCTCCCATGTCTTATTAATACCATACAATGACAATGACTGCAGGGTCTTAAACCTGTAGTGCCTCCCATGTCTTATTAATATCATACAGTAACAATGACTGCAGGGCCTTAAACCTGTAGTGCCTCCCATGTCTTATTAATACCATACAGTAACAATGACTGCAGGGCCTTAAACCTGTAGTGCCTCCCACATCTTATTAATACCATACAATAACAATGACTACAGGGCCTTAAACCTGTAGTGCCTCCCATGTCTTATTAATACCATACAGTAACAATGACTGCAGGGCCTTAAACCTGTAGTTGCTCCCACATCTTTTTAATACCATACAGTAACAATGACTGCAAGGCCTTAAACCTGCAATGCCTCCCATGTCTTTTTAATACCATACAGTAACAATGACTGCAAGGCCTTAAACCTGTAGTGCCTCCCACATCTTTTTAATACCATACAGTAACAATGACTGCAAGGCCATAAACCTGTAGTGCCTCCCATGTCTTATTAATACCATACAGTAACAATGACTGCAAGGCCTTAAACCTGTAGTGCCAACCACATCTTATTAATACCATACAGTAACAATGACTGCAAGGCCTTAAACCTGTAGTGCCTCCCATGTCTTATTAATACCATACAGTAACAATGACTGCAAGGCCTTAAACCTGTAGTGCCTCCCACATCTTATTAATACCATACAGTAACAATAACTGCAAGGCCTTAAACCTGTAGTGCCTCCCACATCTTATTAATACCATACAGTAACAATGACTGCAGGGCCTTAAACCTGCAATGCCTCCCATGTCTTATTAATACCATACAATGACAATGACTACAGGGCCTTAAACCTGTAGTGCCTCCCATGTCTTATTAATACCATACAGTAACAATGACTGCAAGGCCTTAAACCTGTAGTGCCTCCCATGTCTTATTAATACCATACAATGACAATGACTGCAGGGCCTTAAACCTGCAATGCCTCCCATGTCTTATTAATACCATACAATGACAATGACTACAGGGCCTTAAACCTGTAGTGCCTCCCATGTCTTATTAATACCATACAATGACAATGACTGCAGGGTCTTAAACCTGTAGTGCCTCCCATGTCTTATTAATACCATACAGTAACAATGACTGCAAGGCCTTAAACCTGTAGTGCCTTCCATGTCTTATTAATACCATACAGTAACAATGACTGCAAGGCCTTAAACCTGTAGTGCCTCCCACATCTTATTAATACCATACAGTAACAATGACTGCAGGGCCTCAAACCTGCAATGCCTCCCATGTCTTATTAATACCATACAATGACAATGACTACAGGGCCTTAAACCTGTAGTGCCTCCCATGTCTTATTAATACCATACAATGACAATGACTGCAGGGCCTTAAACCTGTAGTGCCTCCCATGTCTTATTAATACCATACAATGACAATGACTGCAGGGCCTTAAACCTGCAATGCCTCCCATGTCTTATTAATACCATACAATGACAATGACTACAGGGCCTTAAACCTGTAGTGCCTCCCATGTCTTATTAATACCATACAATGACAATGACTGCAGGGTCTTAAACCTGTAGTGCCTCCCATGTCTTATTAATATCATACAGTAACAATGACTGCAGGGCCTTAAACCTGTAGTGCCTCCCATGTCTTATTAATACCATACAGTAACAATGACTGCAGGGCCTTAAACCTGTAGTGCCTCCCACATCTTATTAATACCATACAATAACAATGACTACAGGGCCTTAAACCTGTAGTGCCTCCCATGTCTTATTAATACCATACAGTAACAATGACTGCAGGGCCTTAAACCTGCAATGCCTCCCATGTCTTATTAATACCATACAGTGATAATGACTGCAGGGCCTTAAACCTGTAGTGCCTCCCATGTCTTATTAATACCATACAATGACAATGACTGCAAGGCCTTAAACCTGTAGTGCCTCCCATGTCTTATTAATACCATACAGTAACAATGACTGCAGGGCCTTAAACCTGCATTGCCTCCCATGTCTTATTAATACCATACAGTAACAATGACTGCAAGGCCTTAAACCTGTAGTGCCTCCCATGTCTTATTAATACCATACAGTAACAATGACTGCAAGGCCTTAAACCTGTAGTGCCTCCCATGTCTTATTAATACCATACAATGACAATGACTGCAAGGCCTTAAATCTGTAGTGCCTCCCATGTCTTATTAATACCATACAGTAACAATGACTGCAGGGCCTTAAACCTGTAGTGCCTCCCATGTCTTATTAATACCATACAGTGATAATTACTGCAGAGCCTTAAACCTGTAGTTCCTCCCATGTCTTATTAATACCATACAGTGATAATTACTGCAGAGCCTTAAACCTGTAGTTCCTCCCATGTCTTATTAATACCATACAATGATCATGATTGCAGGGCCTTGAACCTATTTATAACATTCAGCTAATACCTCCCATGTCTTATCAATAATATACAGTTAATAATAACTTCAAGAACTAGAAGGGACACTGTTACCCTAAAAACAAGAATGTGTCCTCTTGAAGAGCATTAAAACTGTCTGTACATTGCAGTAGCACTGAATCATACCTGATTTATTCAGCATTGTTTGTACTGTATTATGTTAATGTGTGTCTTATAATTAATAAGTGTGGGGGATCTAACTGCATAATAACAGTAGGGGTAGGGTGTGCTTGTTTATATGTTTACAAAAAATAATCACAGATTAGCTCAATGATTTACTTTAGAAAAAATGGCTAATATAGTGGATGTCCTGCATTTCAATATTTAAGAAATTCGTTAAAAAAACTGTTTAATAAAAATATTTGTTTAAAGCTTGAGGTCCTATAAGATATATTTTTTATATTTATCTTATCTACTTTTTATCTAATTATAACAATAATATCGCATATCACTTATATAGTTGTCAGCAGGCGGGCTTGGCAAAATCCGCTGCTGACGCAATGGGGAAACTGTGGTCCGAAGGCGCTCCTTGCGCTGGTGCAGATGAGCGCCATAGGCCATAGGCGCTCATCCCTATGACCATGTACGACTTTCGGACTGCAAATGCGGACCCTCACAAAGTGAGGGGCCACATTTGCGGAGGTGGAGGCTCTACGCCGCCTCACAAGCGGCTACAAATGCCCACAGAATCGGTACTTTAAAAAAAACACGCAATGACTAAATACAGACTTACCCAAAAAAATACAAGACGCAGGACTTACAAAAAAAAAAATTGCGGACTTACACAAAAAAAATACGACCTGCTTGACTTAGAAAAAATCCATTATGGACTCGCAAAAATACGACTATAGTAATAATAATAGCGGAAAACAACAAAAAAAAAAAATACACACAAAAATAAAATAAAAACCTTACCCATAGCAAGGGGGGACACCCAGGACGTCTGGGAGTGAGGTTACACTTCGATTTCAGTCCAATTTAAAAAGTTTAGACACTCGAAAGTCGCATGAGCGAGAGAAAAAATGGCCGCCCAAAAAAACTAAAACGAGGCTACACAACCCTAAAGCCACAAAACACTGCCAAGCACATACAACTTTTACAAAAATCCGTACAAGCTACAACATACACCATTAGCAAGGACGCTAAATCATCAACACCGGCGTACCACATACACAATCACCGCCATTTTACAACACTAACTTACAGAATGCAAAAGTACCCAGATACACTAACAGCTTCCCCTTGCGCACGCAGCCTATTTACACTGCACACTGCACACATTGCTGACACTTACTCCTCAGCTCCACAACAAACCTACATTGTATGCTGCAGGAACATCAAAACAGATTGTCAGCTCTTCAGCACATTGCTTGCTGCATATATTACTTCCAAATAGGTAAGGTATATTAAATTATGCTTTCATTAATTAATTAGCATAAAAAAATATACACAAAACAAAAACAAAAATACACCACAGTATCGCAAAAAACCACAAACACCTTCACTGCGCGCCTCACAAGGAGCGCCAAAGGTGCTCATAGGACACAAAGTATACCAGGGGAGAGACTTGCAATAAGCGCAAAAAGGGGATCAGCGCCGACCTTCCAATAAGCGCAAAAAGGAGATCAGTGTGGACCTTACAATAAGCGAAAAAGCGCCGATGATAACAAAAAATACACCAACCGAGAGGCTCGCAATGAGCGCCAAAGGATCTCACACCAACAAAACACTTACTCTCTCTGGCAAACAGCATTACCTGCCTTACAATTTTATTGCTGTGATGGGCAAGTTGCTAGTATATATATAATATATCGCATATACCCTCAATAGGGATATTTTTCCTGTTCTTGTCCTATTTTCTGTGATTGTTGGGATTATGATACATTTTTTAATAAAAAAAAGAGAAGATCCTTATTGTACGGTCCAGTTATTATAAAGATACCCAAACAGTAATGCTGTATAAAAGGATTTTATTTGTGAATATATTTTTACTTTTTTAGTAAAATGCTACACTTTTTTTCTATAGTATTTGTTAGAGACAAGACATCTATAAGACTAAGGGCCTCATTAAATTCCAAAATTGCAACAGTTACAGATCGATTTAATTGAACAAGCCCGCAGCTACCTGGCCCGAAAGCCGAAACCGTAAACCATGAACCCGTACATAGCATTTCAGGGCATGATCATGATCAATTAAGCAAGGCCGTAAGTTACGATTTAGAAACAGCCATCAGTAAAACATGGAGTTTAAACGTCAATCAGTTTATGTTTAGAAATCCCATATGCGATCAGGCTCGCAATCCAGCAATTTAAAAATCAGTAAAAATTAATGAAGAAACTGTTATAGTTTATGTAGGTGGCCTGATATGTATTAGCTCATTGATTCCTGATAACACGTAAATTAAACATTAAATATTGTAACAGGCTTAGATGGGTCGGAGTAACCATTTTCACAACAGATTTTCAGCCTGTAGCTCGCAAATAGATTGCGGGTAGCTAGAGGAGGCCAATTAAATATCAGTAATCTTTGCAGGTTATATTACGGGCTTCGGTAATTGCAATTTTGACAATTTAATAGGGCCCTAAGACTACTAAAGTGGCCCTTTATGTTTAGGTGGAACTTCCACTTAATGGTCATGAACAGTCCCACTTTATGGCTGTGTAACACGGGTTGGAGCTGGTCTGAGTGACATTAATGGTTAATGTTATGGTTTTACTTAACATGTACTATAACAGGAGCTCTTTTCAGACTAAATATAAAATAGTAATGAAATTGCCAACAACAGTGCCTTGCAAAAGTATTCAGCCCCTTGGCATTTTTCGTGTTTTGTTGCCTCACAACCTGGAATTAACAACAAATAGGACAAAATAACAGAAAAAGTCAGTGTGCATAACTATTCACCCCCCTAAAGTCAATACTTTGTAGAGACACCTTTTGTGGCAATCACAGCTCCAAGTCGCTTTGGATAAGTCTCTATGAGCTTGCCACATCTTACCACTGGGATTTTTGCCCATTCCTCCTTGCAAAACTGCTCCAGCTCCTTCAAGTTGGGTGGATTGTGCTTGTGAACAGCAATCTTTAAGTCTGACCTCAGATTTTCTATTGGCTTGAGGTCTGGGCTGTGACTCGGCCATTCCAACACATTTACATGTTTCCCCTTAAACCCCCCAAGTGTTGCTTTAGCAGCGTGTTTGGGGTCATTGTCCTGCAGGAAGGTGAACCTCCGTCCTAGCCTCAAATCACGCACAGAGTGGTACAGGTTTTGCTCCTGAATATCCCTGTATTTAGCACCATCCATCTTTCCCTCAACTCTGACCAGTTTCCCAGTCCCAGCTGCTGAAAAACATCCCCACAGCATGATGCTGCCACCACCATGTTTCACTGTGGGGATGGTGCTCTTTGGGTGATGTGATGTGTTGGGTTTGCGCCAGATATAGAGTTTTCTTTGATGCCCTTAAAGTGAAATTTTAGTCTCCTCAGACCAGAGCACCTTCCTCCATACATTTTGGGAGTCTCCAAGATGCCTTTTGGCAGTTAATAAACACTACAGGAAATTAAGACAAACTGTTCACTGGGAGGTTTGATCTCTGATGCTGGAAATCTTGAACGCACATGAAGAAGGGGTGCAGAAGAGGTGGAGTTGGAGTCATTTTGAGGGAAGACTTGAATATATCACTTGCTGGTATCCTTACACTTCTCCCACTAGGTCCTATTGTAAAAGGACCTACACCTGATCCTGTGTTCCTGCATTCTTATCTTATTGTTCCTGATACCTGGAGAACCAAACTGGGCCACTGAGATTTCCAACCCATCATGGTCCCTAGGGTGGGAAGATGAAAACTGGGAGGTTTGGGGGTTCACCTGATCCCCTCACCCCTGGGTCTTGACAGGTGGTTGCTCCTGTGTGTGTGCTTGTGGGGGTTTGCTCCGGTGTGTTTGAGTTTGTGGGGGAGGGGGGGGGGGCGGTGCGTTCATCCTGTATGTGTGCGGACTGTTCCTCCTGTGTGTGTATGTGCGGAGGGGGGGGGGGGGGGTTGTGTGGGTATGGTGCCATTTTGTTTCTGTGTGTATGTGTGTGGAGGGTGCTCCTGTGTTGGGGTTCCTGTGGGTCTGTGTGTGTGTGGGGCGGGTGCTGCTGTGTGTTTGTAGAGGGGATGAGTTCTCCTGTGTGTGTGTGGTGCCGTTGTGTGTGTGTGTGTGGGGGGGGGGCTGTGCTCCGTTGGGGGTTCCTGTGTGTGTGGTGGGGGTGCTCCTGTTTGGGGTGTTCCTATGGGTTTGTGTGCAGGGTGTGCTTCTGTGTGTTTGTGCTCCGGGGTGTGTGGCGCGCGTTTTTCTCTTCCATCTTCATATCTAGGGCATGTTAGGATAATAACAAATAAACAAACAACATTTGTTGCCATCACATTGTAATCCTGGGTGCTGACATGCAAATATATAATTATATAGACACATGCCTGAATATACTATAACAAGATCCCAGTCTTCTCTACGTTTGTGTCCGTGTTTCCGGCACTTTGGTGGAGGACACAAAACAAGAGGCTGTAGAGAGATTTCAAAGTTTTACTAGAATTTACAAAAATAACAAACAAAGAAAACAATAGGCCTGAGCACTACTAACTAATATACAGTGTCCTCACTAACCAGATATCATCCAGCTAGCCCTGGGTGGGTCAAAAACAAAAATTACAGGCATAGACAGGATGCACCTGGGCTTTTACAGACACATTGGCTCTTACAGGCACATGATGCATATTGGCACTTACAGGCACAGACAGGCTGCACGTTGGCTCTTAGAGACACAGGCTGCACGTTGGCTCTTAGAGACACAGGCTGCACATTTGCTCTTAGAGACACAGGCTGCACATTGGCTCTTAGAGACACAGGCTGCACATTGGCTCTTAGAGACACAGGCTGCACATTGGCACTTAGAGACACAGGCAGCACATTGGTTCTTAGAGACACAGGCAGCACATTGGTTCTTAGAGACACAGGCTGCACATTGGTACTTAGAGACACAGGCTGCACATTGGCTCTTAGAGACACAGGCTGCACATTGGCTCTTAGAGACACAGGCTGCACATTGGCTCTTAGAGACACAGGCTGCACATTGGCTCTTAGAGACACATGCTGCACATTGGCTCTTAGAGACACAGGATGCACATTGGCTCTTAGAGACACAGGCTGCACATTGGCTCTTAGAGACACAGGCAGCACATTGGTTCTTAGAGACACAGGCAGCACATTGGTTCTTAGAGACACAGGCAGCACATTGGTTCTTAGAGACACAGGCTGCACATTGGCTCTTAGAGACACAGGCTGCACATTGTATCTTAGAGACACAGGCTGCACATTGGCACTTAGAGACACAGGCTGCACATTGGCTCTCAGAGACACAGGCTGCACATTGGCTCTCAGAGACACAGGCTGCACATTGGCTCTTAGAGACACAGGCTGCACATTGGCACTTACAAGCAAAGGCTGCACATTAGCTCTTATGGGCACAAGCTATACACAGTTATAAACAGCCCACTTTAAAACCTTGAAGATATCTCTGCTTGGCATTACTAGCCATGTTTAATAGCAATACAGTGTGGTCTAAATCCAGTAATGGGCACTCAATGCACGGGCCATGGCTTTGTATTGAAGACTACAATGGTTTGGAATGGGATGGATTCCTAGATCCCGCACTACCAACAGTGTCTCTCAAACAATGATTCACAAGAATATTGACATGTGGGTTATATTTACATTACTGTTGTTGTTGTTGTTTAGATGTTCAGTAATGGCCGACTGTCCATGACTATATGGACGACAGCATATCAGACACATCTATCCGCCACTGCTCCTTATGAGCTCCATCAAGCTCATGTTCATTGCTAAATGTGCCCTCATCTATCTATCTCTGCCTCTGCCTCCACCTTTCTTTGTGTGCCTTTAATCTTTCCTAGCATCAGAGCCTTCTCTAGGGAATTCTGTCTTCTCATTTTATGTTCACAATATTTGAACTTCAGCCTCATGATCAAACCTTCCAGTGAACAGTTTGTCTTACTTTTCCGAAGTATTGATTTATTGGATCTTCTTGCAGTCCAAGGGACTCTAAGCAATTCTAAGGCATCAATTCTATGGAGCTCAGCCATCTTTATGGTCCAGCTCTCACATCCGTATGTTACTATTGGGAATACCATATTCTGTGGATGCCATCGGGGTCTTTCTCCATTATAGGTTTGTACCTGCAAATAGCAAATACAATTACTATTAGGAGTCTTCCTAATGTCACCCTACTAAGGGTAATTTCTCATGTCTTCCCCTTTGCTCTTCCCCATCGTGGCACGTCCAGCCTGGCATTAGTATGCCCATCCACATGGAGCCTGTTCTTATTAACGTGATCTCATATCTAATTAAGCTGTGAGCATACATTTGCATTGTTAAAGTTAATGACCTGATACATTAACAGAAAATATACATTTAAGGTTCAATTATCTGAGCTGTTGGAGTGCGTCTGTAGCTCGGAGACGCGTCCTGGAATGGCGGCTTCTAATAGCCCTGTACAGACATTAGTTATTGATGCTATCGAGCTCAGCAGTAATTCATACGAAGCTGTCTGCACCAAGCAAAGTGTGAGCAATCATCGCAGAGATATATTCAATTGATATAATGTTGTGGGCAGATACATTGTTACATTATGTCCGTACACAATGCGGATTCAGGGGTTATTATTATAAGATTTATTTATATGCTAATAAAACATCTTATTCAGTTTACTTCTATTGTTGTTGTGATTCTAACACTGTAAAACCGCTAGGGAGGAGCACAATAAAGGAATTCAAGCGTGCCTATATTAAGCATACAGATAAATACATAGGGCCTCATTCAATTGCGATTTAGCCAATTGAATAGGGCTCTATATAAGCACAGAGCATATTTCTTTTACAGAAGGAAGGTCTTCACTTACTAAAAACTTCTGTAAAAAAATATGCTCTGTGCTTATATAGAGCCCTTTTCAATTGGCCGAATCGCAATTGAATGAGGCCCACAGAAAGAGCAGACAAGATGGGCCTGTTGATTGTTATCTGTAGTTAAAGGAACTCTGTCATCCAACGATTATGGTGTTTACATTATTCTTAAAGGGGATGAAAACCAAGCTATACATTATACTAGCCATGTGTTCCTAAAGTGAAACATTCCTGAGGAAACCACTTTTGCTTCTGCTATGTTCCTAAATAGTAATTACCTACTTTTATATGCTAATTATAGGATTACGATCTGCTTGTCTGTCTGTGTAGTGGCAAAAGCAATGACTTTCGTAGCCTGCCATGCACTCTGGGACACAAATTAGCACAATGAGTCACACACAAAATGCTGAATAACCAAGGAATGATTTATTGTGGATAAAAATGGCAGTTACAATGTATAGACAGTCTTTAATGCCCTTAAAGATGGAACCAACTTGTTCTTGGGGTGATAACTCCTCTTTAAATTTATATTTCTATGTTACTATCTGTATTGGCGATGGCATCAAGGGTGGAGGGACTGCCGGTGCAAGCCCTCCTTTAGGGATTGGATCTTAGGGATGGTAACTGCTATGGGAAGGGGTCTTGGGGAGGGGGGGAGCTGTTATGGGAAGGGGTCTTGGGCGGTGGCTGTTATGCGAAAGGGTCTTGGGAAGTGGAGCAGTTCTGGGAAGGGGTCTTGGGGAGGTTAGATGCAAATATAAGGGTTCTAGGGTAGGGGTGCTGTTATGGGAAGGGGTTTTGGTGATGGGAGCTGTTATGGAATGGGTTCTCTTGGCAGCTATGGGAAGCGGTCTTTGTGTAGAGTCGCTATAAGGAAGGAATATTGGGGTGGGGGCTGCTATAGGAAGGGGTCTTGGGGAGGGGAGCTATTATGAGAAGGGGTATTTGAGAGAGGAGCTAATATAGAAGGGATCTTGGGTAAGTGGACCTGCTGTGGGATGTGGGTCTTGGGACATAGAGCTGTTATTGGATGGTGTATTGGGGTTGGGAGCTGCTATGGAAGGGGTTTTGGGGGACTTAAGGTTTTTTTCTAACATACATTACAAATGGCTATAACCATATTGAATTTATATAAAAGCCATCTTTTAAAGTTAGTGTGTGTATTTGTGTGTGTATGTATGTGTGTATGTATGTGTGCAGGTGTGTGTGTATGTATGTGTGTGTATGTGTGTTTGTGTATGTGTGTGTGTGTGTGTGTGGGTATGTGTGTGTGTATGTATGTATGTGTATATGTGTGCATGCGTGTGCATGTGTGTGTGTGTGTATCTGTGTTTATGTGTGCATGTGTGCGTGTGTATGTATGTGTATGTGTGTGTATGTGAGCATGTGTGTGCGTATGTCTGTTTATACGTGTGTGTATGTGTGTGTGTGTGTGCATGCGTGTATGTGTATGTGTGCATGTGTGCGTGTGTATGTATGTGAGCATGTGTGTGCGTATGTGTGCATGTGTGCATGTGTGTGTGTATGTGTGTGTATGTGTATGTGTGAGTATGTGTGTGTGTGTGTGTAAGTGTGTGTGTTTGTATGTGTGTGTGTGTATGTATGTGTGTGTGTATGAGTGTGTGTATGTGTGTGTGTGTGTATGTGTGTGTATGTGTGAGTGTGTATGTGTGTGTGTATGTGTGTATGTATGTGTGTGTATGTGTGAGTGTGTATGTGTGTATATGTGTGTGTATGTGTTGGGGGGGGGGGGCTGTAATGTGTGACAGAAATAAATCTTAATTATTAGAACAATAAAAAGCACCCACTCAGCAGTTCTGGAGCTTCTGAATACAGGGCCCTGGTGCATATTATTTTGTGCCCGCAGCCTCTTCTCCATATAACGTAGGTACCTGGAAGAGTCAATAGTAAAGTCACAAATATAAGTAGGGGAGCAGATCACCCTAAGATTATCAGATTACCTTAATAAAAAATAATTAAACACCCATCTCCTTTTCTAAATGAAGAGAACTCCAGGTAGCAGAGGGCCCTACCCTATTGTGGGTTCTGGTTCTTAGCACCTGCTGCACCAGCAGTAGCTCTGTCACTGTCACTCAGACATGGCAAGACATTAAAGAAGTTAAATCTAAATCATTAAAAGTTGTTAATTTGCATATAGTGTCATTGTGGGTATGTTCCTGATTGGAGGAATTAGATCACATGATCAGGGGCCCAGGAGGGCGAGCAGCTTGGGGAGGAGTCACATTTTTGCCTGTGCTTTTTGTTTAGACAACTTACTGTTATTAACACAACGAGAGCAGTCACCCCCGCCACCAGCTAGCCCCGCTCAACAATAAAGGCAAGGCCTGCCGAATCCCCTCTCTTAACGCGTAATTAAATACTCTGAGGCCCACCTCATTAAGATGAACCCCATCCTGCAAGTAATACGACGGCGCGATGCCTAATAATAACTCCTCCCATACGTCTCACAAATGAGCCCACAATCTTAATCAACCGCATCCAAGCTTTTTCCAATTTTGCTGGATCCACCGCCACCCGCCATTTTTTTCGCCAAATGATCACCACACCAGGAAACAATACTAGCAAATGGTGAATGTCACTCTTAATGCTCCTAACTAGCTCCTTTAGTGGGACCGACCCCAAATCATTACCCCCAAGGTGAATTAACAAACCCCCCGGAGGACCAAACATTCTGGCGTAAGCCACCACCTTACCCACCAATTGGTGCCACCGCATGCCCCTAATACCTAATATCCAAGACCTCAATGGAAAACACACCGCTGTTCCTCTCGCCCAATAAATGAAGGAGTGGCTGAAGATCCAAAGGAGTATGGGCAAACCTAAATGAAACAAACATATCAAACCAGTAAGTGGGGGCGTATATAAGCCCGAAAACTCCTAGATTCCCACCTACCAATCTTCTTAACAGTATCAACCCCCAAACCTAACCTAGCCGCCTCTGTGGCTGCCCCAATCCTAAACGAGTGGGTACCAAACTGACCAGGATCAAGCTGTAATGCTGAAATGCAGGACTTAAACACAGATGAAAACTGAAACTTGGATAAACTAGTGCCATCCCTGTGAATTATAATTTAACCAGCCCCCACAGGACGTACCCCCAAAAACTCCTTCAGCGATACAACAGGGCAGCAACCACTGCCCAGACCCGAATATATATAAACCTTCCTACACTTGCCCAGCTGGTCCGTTGTTGACATCCTAATAAGGATAGAGATGACTGACTCTTCCACCACCACATCCTCCCATAGCAAACCCCCAACCGCTACTCTAGATGGCGCCACTAACTCGGAAAAACGAAAAGCCCCAAAGAACGCTAACACAAAGCGGCCTTAAATAACTTGTATTCATACTGAGACACACAAATACCTTCTAATGAAAGAACCACCTTATATAATAACTCAAATGAAACTGGCCTCTTCTTACCCCCCAAATACTTACTCAATCCCCTGTGAATCCCCTTGACTGTCTGTCTGGTAACATCCTCCCTACCCTGAAGTTTAAAATAGAAAGCCAAAGCGGATAACACTTTTGACAGGGCAGTAAAAGAGATACCCTGAGCGTGTCTTTCCATAATAAATAACAGCAAAACCTGTACTGTGCTACATTGCAACTCTTGATGTCTCTTGTCCGCACTAAATTGCACCCATTCCGACCAAATTTTGTTATAAGCCATCCAAGCCCCCTTAGCCAATGAATTCCGCACCAGTGCAGTTATACCTGTACGCTAGCTTTCACAAATCCAGTGGCATTGGAGTTCCTTGTACCTCAGTCGCCGGCGCTGCCTCACGAAATCTCGCCCACTGAAAACAAGAGAGAGCGTCAGCAATCACATTATATTCTCCAGGGATGTGCACAGCCCAACAATATATTCAGGATCAAGCATCTTAAAACCAATCTCCTAAGTAGACGTACCACTGGCATAGATGTTGCAGAAATTGAATGAATGGCTCTCACCACACCCAGATTGTCACAATGAAACACTATGTGTTGATTCTGAAAACTATCTCCCCACAGGTACAGCGCCACTACTATGGGAAATAATTCCAGAAACGCCACATTTTTTAAGATGTCATCACCCCAGTCCGCCGGACACCTCTCTGCGCACCAGCGACCCCCAAAATAAGCACCAAAACCTCTTGAACCCGCAGCGTCCGTAAAGAGATCCAATTCCGCTTTCTGCACCGGATCACACATAATCACCGACTGTCCATTAAAATGCGATAGGAACATTTCCCAGATCTTAAGGTCCTCTCTATGCTCCGTCGTCACTCTAAAATGATGGTGTGAGCATCTTACTCCTGTCGTGGCAAGTGACAGGCGCCTCGAGAAAATCCTCCCGGGATTATTCGGCACGCGAAATTCAATTTTCCAAGTAGCGACTGCATGTCCTTCAGCGTCACCTTCTTCATGGCCCGAATGTGTTTTACTGATTCCAACATATGCGCCACCTTGTCCAGAGGAAGGCTGCACGTCAATCTTCTTGTGTCAATCTGTATACCCAGGAAACTCAACATCTGCGTGGGGCCCATCGTCTTCTTTGCCGCCAAGGGAATCCCAAAATCTGCAAACGTCCGTAGCAATACTGCACAATCCAAAGAGTCCCTGGGACTGATGAACAGAAAATCATCCAGTGACCCTAACCCGGACTGCTTGCCCATAACCCAATGAATAAATGAACTAAACTTCTCGAAATACGAACACAAAATCGAACTGCCCATTGGTAGGCAAAGATTGACAAAATACTGCCCCTCAACATGGCAGCCTAACAGAAATTGTGATGCCGGGTTCACTGGCAGTAATCGGAAAGCAGATTTGATGTCAACATTCACCAACAGCGCCCCTTGACCTGCCATCTTTACCAGCTCAACCGCCCTTGAAATTGCTATCAATACCATCATTTACTGATGAACCTTTAGGGTATGATAAATGATGGATAAAACGAAAACGGCCAGGCTCCTTCTTTGGCACCAAACCTAATGGAGACACCCGCAATTCACGCAAAGGTGGGTCACTAAATTTTAAATTGGGGGGGAGATGAGTCTGATGTACCACTTCTGCCGGGATAACAAAACCACCAACGAAAAGCCTGATAATAGCAATTTAGCCACTGCTGGAAGGTGCCTTAACCAAGGTTGCATCCTTTCTAACCGCACCGGTGTCATCCCCTTTTTGAGCGGCTCCTTCCGGGCTTCGCTTTCTTGAAAAAGAGGATGCTTCAAACTACATTCCGAGCAGTCATGGCGATACTTACACGACGCCCCCCACTTACATGGATTTTCGTTAAAAGCAAAACAACATCCCCCCTTTTTTTCCAGTGACCCCGACCCTGTCCTAGCAACGCTCAGCGAAAGGGGCCACCAGGTCTGCCCGGTCAAATGCCCCTTCCTCCATACTGACTCCAGGGGCCCTCTTTATCTCTCACACGACTCGAGGATAGATCCAAATAACTAGAAAATGATTCTGGATTGGGTTTTAAAGCAACTATAAGCAGAGTATATCTGTATACATTCAAATCAGACGTTTAGACTTGTTATACATTCAGGAACTTATTGTCTTTATTAGATACTAGCGACTTGCCCGTCAAAAATGACGGCAATAGAATTGTAAGTCAGGGAATGCTGTTTGGCATACAAAGTTGGCTGTGTGAGTACCTTCGGTGCTCATTGCGAGCCTCTGGTTGGTGTATTTTTGGTTGTCGATCCTCTTTGGCGCTGATTGCAAGGTCCATACTTATCGGCTTTTGGCGCTCATTGCGAGGCTCTCACCTGGTGTAGTTTTGCTCCTCTGAGCCAGGTCTGTGAATGTTCATCACAGTATAGATCTTATCTTTTGACCCCCTATCTGATGATGCACAACACCACTGGTGTGGAGACTCTTTAACACTTTCAGTGGAAAATTAAATTATACTTTTTGCTAAAAGCCAATAAAAACTGAATAATACACAAATAGATTGATTGTAAAACATAATTTCACATTTGAGCTTTACACGGCTAATGTTTTCAGAAATTAAAAAGATCTCAACTCTCAAAATATATCCTACAATAAAAAAGATCATTATTAAAATGTGTACACTGATACTTGTATTTTATTATAAAATGTAGACACAAATATGGATGATATTGATTATATACATAGTGGTTCTATCTATAGGGTGTACTCGTTTCTACATAATCTCAGCCATTGCCACACACTTGGAATATATAGATCACCTTCGAGGGAACCATCGCATCATATCACCATCTGGTGGTCGTCTTAGATATACGCTGGCACATTTGGATAGTTAGAGGCCCCACTGTCGTGGTAAATGGTTATTGTAAATGGAGTTAGATGACATGCTTGGGAGGCCAGGGTTAGAACTTTTGTTTGAAGAACCCTATGGGTTTCAATCCAAGATAGGCAGCAAGTTCATAGGATCCCACTTTAAGGTCTTGGAGCAAAACTTGGAAAAAGGGAAGGGATTGCAGTCCACTGAGTGGAACATGTAGTTGAACTAATTATTGTTTGTTATAAATACCCAACATTTTCAATGGTGCTATTCACAAGGGTATGGTAAAGTAAAACAAGCACAATATCTATACATCAACAATATATATATATACACCAAAGAAATTATAAGGTGTGCAGATATACCAAGTCAATGCAATAAGACGTTTTGATGGGATGGAGATAAGCTCTCAATTCAACTGGGAAAGCTTAGCTGGAGTAGGTAATACCAAACAAAAAACCTTTATAAGATCCTTTAAGGGCCCCACTGTTAGATGCCCCACCCATTAGATGGGTACCGCCAGTGTGTGTACCCCTGCTCTGATAATAAGCCATGGTCTCTGGGATATCAAATGATCTCCACTCCTCATTGGTTCACACAACTGACCAATAACATGTTTTCCTTTATGTGCAGGTTGAGAATGTTAATATATTAAATATCAAACCTTAATTAATAAAATAAAATGAATGCCTAATTAAGGTAAATTAATTATTTTACTCTCTTTCAAATTAAACTTTCTAAAAGAACCAAATTAATTATAGTAATTTATTGCTCATGGCTGTGATCATTTTGATTAAAAAAATATAACATTACGAAATTAAGGCTTCCTGGAAAATTGAAACAGTAAAAAAATCAACTTAGATATGATTTCTTAATAATCTATAATTTGTAAAGTAAAATAAGATTTGAATTAAAAAAATTATATAAAGCGGCCAGTGGACCCCCAATTTTTCTTACATTGCCATTTTTTGTACATTAAAACTATAAAATATATTGTCCCCGTTTTGTTTTTGGAGAGCTTAAGTTTTTGTAAAGACCCAAAATTAGCTCCTGTTGCTGAAAGTGGTCCAGTATCGCTGCCATTAGGTCCTCCATAAAGAAGAAGTTCCCGTTTAGCCTTGATGGAAAGGTCAAAGTCCTGGACGCATTGTTTTTACAGTTTAATTTCTAGTTGACAATGGAACATCTGGTCTTCATGTCTGATCTGTCTGTCTTAATTGGAGTAGGTCATATTATGGGCCCTCCAGTTCCATGAAATGCCTGCCCATCTCCTGTTGCTGCTGGATCTGGTTCCTCCTTCACCTCCTCCAATGTGGGAAAGGGTAGTCATGGGATAGAAGATGCTGTCAGGCAGGAGGCTGGTGGTTCAAGTTCTGTTGCCCGTGATGGTGGTGGGACAGAGGGGCAGTGGCCTGAGCCCCTGATCATGGTCTAAAATTATAAGCCAAATGTAACGGCTACCCCGGTAGTGAGAGGGTATCAGCCGTTGGAGACGTCTTTTTCCCTGGCAAGCTGCTGTGTAAAAGAGAAGTTGGTATCAACCATCAGAGAAAAACTTTAATAACTGAACTCAGCATGACAGTTACATGTCATCAAAACATTCCAAACAGTTAAAGGGCCAGTGTAGTAATAAATGTTCCCAGGCAAAGGTAAGGTTCTGTTACACCAAGTTATATTAACTCAAATAAATGTTTAAAAGGCATCTAAAAGTACCATTATCAAGAAATAAACTTGTATATTATTGAAAAAGAGAAAGAAAATAACAATTTAATTTTTGGTGCACTCTTGATCAAGGGTACTAAATACAAATTTCAATAATTTTTTTATTATAAGTTACCCTTATTGAGTAATCGGCGCAATATTTTTTACAATATTTTAAGTCACACACAAGCTGATACGTGGCATTATATATATAGCGGGAGAGTCCCTGATATCCAACTACAAGTGTTCTCACCCCTAGTCAGATTTAAAAAAGAATAATCACCCCATTATTTTTTTCAGTTAACAATAACTGATGACTCCGCCTGGTGGTGCTATTGAAGAATAAAAGGTATTTAGCTTCTAATTCTCATAAAAATAACAAATCAGTGTTTGATTGTACAGTTTTCAATTTTGGATTGCATAGGCAATGATTAGGAGGCCTCTTGAAATGATCACTATGAGTGAGTTATGATGTCATGGCTCTGCCGATTTACATAATGTAGGTTGTTATCTTGCTGATGTTTCCATGGTTATGTTAAACCATGGATTTGTTTCATTACAAAATAAATGGCATATTTATTCTATATTATTAGTATCAATATCAAATCACACATTATTGCACGCTTTTCATGGCTAAAATATTAGCTATTGATGGTCATCAGCTACATTATATTTCTGGTATGTTTATTGCAGTTGAGTTACAGAACCGTTGCTATGTGATGTAGGCACATCACGGAGTAGGAATGTATGTTTGGTGAACAGGATTGATGAATGTGTTGCATGAGTGCATGTACTCACCTTACAGGGTCTCAGGTCAATACATGTCCAGTAGAACAGGTATTCTAATGTCTGCAGTTTGGACATTCTACCCCGAGGAGTTCCTCCCACTTGTTACACTAGATCACTATGGTGGGACTACCATCTGTCGCTCTTACTCTGGCAGCTTCCTCAGCAATCTTTGGCCCAGCAGTCATCATAGGCAGGTTTCACGCACTTGACATAATGATGTAGACTGCCATAATACTGACCTCTGCTGCCATCCCCTCCTCTACTGACCAGATATGACCCCTCTGCTCCATGGAGGATATGTGACCTTGTGTAGATGCATTTAGGAGAACAATAAATTCCTCCTTGCAGTAATTGGCCGGCTTATGTTTTTTGATAGCCTGGGGATCAGGACCTCCCTGAACTGATCCTAAACTTGGGAATGTAATATTTACAGATGTTCTTTAATTTGGTAATTTCAATCTCTTGTGCCTCCTCCTCCGCGGAACCCGGCTTCCACATCTGGTAGTTCCTGTCCATATATTGTTGGAGTCGAGCTTGTAGGATCTTAAGCATTACCTTGCTGGAATGTGAAAAGAGTGAATTATTTTTTCATAACATGTATTGTTTTTTTGGACTAACTATATTTCTTGGTCTCAGAAATACGATGTTCTTTAATTTTTCTGGTGTTGGCTCTTACTCACTAGTTTAATCTCTTAGCAAACATTGTTGTGAGTGATGATAAGCTATTTTCCATTACGTGACAAAAGTTAGTCTTCGGGGACAATGTAATAGCTCCATAAGATCTCTTGTAAGAACTCTCATAGGGCCAAGCCAGCCATATGTGACTCCTATGGGAGCCATGTACTGTGATCGAGCCTATAGACTGTAGCAGGTGAGATTCATCTTACACGTTCCTTTTGTTTATTCGGTAACATCCATTAAGTGAGGATGTATCTTTTTGGCTGCTCTAGTGACTCCTCAGGATGCAGATTGTTGAGTGGTTATTTAGGTGCATAGTATGAAATAATTAAGCTCATTCTTACTGCCCAAAAATCTTTGTAATTAGGACTGAGTCCATATCCTTATTATGCTCTAACTTATCTCCCCTTATGAGGACAGACCCCTCTATTCCAACCAGACCCCTCTTACCTTGTTGTACTTTAAAGAAGCTGTGAGTTATACATGTAGGGTCACCCACCATGGGTAAGTCATAAAAGAGAAGTTAGAAAAATCGTGGTCCACTGGAGAAGGAACTGGAAACCCACTCCAATAATTTTGCTAAGAAAACATGATGGACAAGCACAACCAGAAAGACAACGACTTGGCACTGGAAGCTGAGCCCCTCAGGTCAGAAGGTACCTACCACATTACCAAGGAAGAGAAGAGGGCAAATAGGAGTAGCAACAGATCGAATCATGGCAAGCCATTTAACATCCAAATCGATGCTACAACCAAGGAATCTGAAGAGGCTGAAGTTGTCCAGTTCTAACAAGATATTCAACACGTCATCGATATAACACCAATAAGAGATATTAATATTATCATAGGAGATTGCAATGCTAAAGTAGTGAACCAAAGGTACCTACAGTGCCTTGCAAAAGTATTCACCCCCTGGCATTTTTCGTGTTTTGTTGGAATTAACATGGATTGTTTGAGGATTTGTATAATTTAATTTACAGAACATGCCACAACTTTGAAGATGTTTTTTTTTTTATTATAGTGAAGCAAACAACAATTAGGACAAAATAACAGAAAAAGTCACTGTGCATAACTATTCACCCCCTAAAGTCAATACTTTGTAGAGCCACCTTTTGCAGCAATCACAGCTCCAAGTCGCTTTGGATAAGTCTCTATGCGCTTGCTACATCTTACCACTGGGATTTTTGCCCATTCCTCCTTGCAAACTGCCCCAGCTCCTCCAAGTCGGATGGTTTGCGCTTGTGAACAGCAATCTTTAAGTCTGACCACAGATTTTCTATTGGATTGAGGTCTGGGCTGTGACTAGTCCATTCCAACACATTTACATGTTTCCCCTTAAACCACTCAAGTGTTGCTTTAGCAGTGTGTTTGGGGTTGTTGTCCTGCTGGAAGGTGAACCTCCGTCCTAGCCTGAAATCACGCACAGAGTGGTACAGGTTTTGCTCAAGAATATCCCTGTATTTAGCACCATCCATCTTTCCCTCAAGTCTGACCAGTTTCCCAGTCCCGGGTGCCGAAAAACATCCCCACAGCATGATGCTGCCACCACCATGTGTCACTGTGGTTCTGGTGTTCTCTGGGTGATGTGATGTGTTGGGTTTGCGCCAGACATAGTGTTTTCTTTGACGGCTGAAAAGTAAAATTTTAGTCTCCTCAGACCAGAGCACCTTCCTCCATACATTTTGGAGTCTCCCACATGCTTTTTTGCAAACTCCAACGTGCTATTTTGTTTTTTGCTGAAAGTAATGGCTTTCTTCTGGCCACTCTGCCATAAAGCCCAACTCTATGCAGCGTACGGCTTATTGTCGTCCTATGTACAGATACTCCAGTCTCTGCTGTGGATCTCTGCAGCTCCTCCAGGGTTACCTTAGGTCTCTGTGCTGCCTCTCTGATTAATGCCCTCCTTGCCGGTCCGTGAGTTTTGGTGGGTGGCCGTCTCTTGGCAGGTTTGCTGTTGTGCCATGTTACACAGTAACATAGTTACAAAGTAATTTAGGTTGAAAAAATACTTTAGTCCATCAAGTTCAACCTTTTTAGATCTCTTCTGATCTGCAATAAGTGGATTTATTGTTAATTGATCCAGAGGAAGCAAACAGAAAAAAGAAACAGAGAAACTTTGCCAATTGTCTCAACAGGAAAAAATATATAATATTTCCCTGGATCAATACTCCCTCTTTATTTATCCAGGATAGCCTTTAATGCCCTTTTTATTTAAGAATATATGCAATCCCTTTTGAAAGTTATCTATCGAATCCGCTGTCACCACCTCCTTTGGTAGAGAATTCCACAGATTAACCACCCTTACTGTGAAGAACCCGTTTTTTCTTTAAGGTGAAATCTTTTTACTTCTAACCTCAAGGGATGTCCTCTTGTCAGTTGAAAACCTTTTGGCACAAAAAGCTCCCCTGACAAATCTTTATACTGACCCTGGATGTATTTATATAAGGTAATCATATCTCCTCTTAGACGCCTTTTTTCTAGAGAAAATAAGCTTAGTTTGGTTAGTCTTTCTTCATAACTTAGCCCCTCCATTCCCCTTATTAGCTTTGTTGCCCTTCTCTGTACTTTTTCCATCTCTAAAATGTCCTTTTTATGAAGTGGTGCCCAAAATTGTACTCCATATTCCCAATGAGGGCGTTCTAGGGATCTGTATAGCGGAGAATTATATTTGCTTCCTTTGCTTCTATAACCTTAATACATGCTAATATTTTATTTACCTTTGCAGCTGCTGCTTGGCATTGAGCACTGTTACCTAGGTGGATGTCCTCAAGAACTCCCAAATCCCTTTCAATATCTGATACCCCTATATTTGCTCCATTAAGATTATAAATTGCATGGCTATTTTTCCATCCCAGATGCATAACTTTACATTTATTCGTATTAAATCTCATCTGCCACTTAGATGCCCATTCCTCTAATTTATGCAAATCCCTTTGGAGGGAAAGTAAATCATTTTCTGATTTAATTACCTTGCACAACTTTGTGTCATCAGCAAAAATGGAGACCCCACACTCCAATCCCACTTCCAAGTCATTAATAAATATATTAAAAAGGAGGGGGCCTAATACTGAGCCCTGAGGAACCCCACTTACCACATTAGTCCATTCAGAGTATGTTCCATTTACAACGACCCTTTGCTTCCTGTCTCATATTTACTGCAATTCCTGTATCCCTTAGTTTGCTCAATAGTGTCCCATGTGGCACTGTATCAAAAGCCTTTGCAAAATCCAAATAGACTACATCCACCGAGTTGCCTTGATCCAAGTTCCTACTAACCGCCTCATAGAAACTAACTCGGTTTGTTTTACATGACCTATCCTTCATAAATCCATGTTGGCTTGTACTTATAATCCTGTTTGAATAGACATATTCCTCTATATTATCCCTTATTAACCCTTCTAAAAGCTTCACCACTACCGAAGTGAGACTCACTGGTCCAAAATTCCCCGGATTTGCCTTCCTAAATATAGGATTCACCTCTGCTTTTCTCCAGTCATCTGGTAGAGACCCTGTGTTGAGTGAATCCTGAAAAATTAGAAATAATGGTTTTGCTATTACAGAACCCAGCTCCCTCAGTACACTTGGATGTATTCCATCAGGACCCTGGGCTTTATTAACATTTATTTTTTCCAACCTCTTTTAGATTTCTTCCTGCGTTAACCAGGTATTTGGTGAAGGTAGTGTAGCCCCATTATGTTGCCGTGTCCAACCACTGGTACCTCCCTTGTGTATACGGAAGAAAATAACTATTTAGCTCATCTGCCTTTTCTTGGTCACTAATTATCAGACGGCCTGTGTCACGTTGTAATGTTCCTATAGCTTCCTTCCTGGCCTTCTTCCCATTAATATATTTAAAAAATATTTTAGGGTTAGTCTTACTCTCTTTTGCAATTCATTTTTCATTTTCTATTTTAGCCAGTCTAATCGCCCTTTTGCTGCCTTGTTGATCACCTTGTATTCCCGTAAAGCAGTCTCTGTCCCCTTTTGTTTGTATAATATAAATGCCTGTTTTTTACTCTGTATCTTGATCTTTAAATCATTGTTAAGCCACATTGGATGGGATTTACTCCTTTTACTTTTATTCCCACACAGAATATGTTGATGTGTATGTATATTTAGTAAGGATTTAAATGTTGTCCATTGATGTTCAGTGTTTTTACCTATCAGTTCTCTGTCCCAGTCTATACTTTGTATTGCTGCCCTTAGACCGTTAAAATCTGCCATCTTAAAATTAAGAGTTTTTGTTGGCCCCTTACAGTTATGTTTTTTAATTCAATCTCAAATGAGACTGTGTTGTGATCACTGTTTCCCAAAGGTTGCCCTATTCCAACATTTGATACTATATCAATATTATTTGTGATGACTAAATCCAAGATGCCCCCATTTCTAGTAGGCTCTTGTATTACCTGGGCCAGATAATGATCCCTGAGTGTACTCAAGAACCTGCTCCCCTTAGCTGAGCTGCTGGTCTCATTTATCCAGTTTATTTCATGGTAATTAAAGTCTCCCATTATTAGAACTTGCCCGTGCTTAGCTGCATTTCCAATCTGTAACAATAATTGTATTTCCTCACTTTGAATTATATTTGGGGTTTATAGCATACTCCTACTAATATTCTTTTGGAATTTGCTGCTTTAACTCTACCCACAAACATTCAACTTTATCACCATAAATATCTTCTCTGACTATAGGCTTAAATTCAGGCTTAACATACAGACAAATCCCTCCTCCTCTTTTACCATTGCCTCTATCTTTCCTAAATAGGTTATAACCATCCAGATTAACAGTCCAGTCATGAGATTTATCCCACCAGTAATGCCTATTAAATCCCATTTCTCATTAACTTCTTATAATTTTAACTCTTCCATTTTTCCTGTCAAGCTTCTGGCATTAGCAAGCATACACCTTATGTTATGAGTCTGTAGTTCTGAAGTGCCTGCCACTGTACTTGAATTACCTAGCAATACCTCCCTATTGACTGTACTAAACATCACCCATCTCCTCCCCCATGACTAGTGTTCAGGGTGTTCCTGAAAATTAGCAAGCCCATTTCTGTCACTCATGGGGGTCAATACAGACCTTCATAAGCCTCTATTTAACCCTGTCAGTCCCATAAGAGTACATTATGACCCTTATGGGGCAGTTATAACCCTAACAATAACCACATAAGTGCCATGACGGTCCTCAAGGACCCTCATGACACTAAGTACAAACACTACACTGCACTATACCCCCCAATAAACCATTAAATCTAAACTAACCCCCCTCTACACTAACCTATTAACACCTACAGTACCTACCTACACTACCTTCCTACCCCCTTTATTAACCCCCTTACCACTCTAATTACAGAAAATAAAAAAACATAAGTCACAAAAAATAAAAAGGAACATTACAGAAAAAAAAAAAATACATTACAACTCCCCACTACAGAAAAAAATAAATAAATACACACCTGTAAAGGAAATACATATAGAATACATACAATACAATACAATACAAATAAAACACAAACCCCCTTTCTATCTAACATACAAACAATCCTATCTAATATACAATAAATCATATCTATCTAAAATACATACCCCTAACATACAATAAATACTATCTATCTAAAATACATTTCCCTATCTAACATACAATAAATATTATATAATATACAATAAATCCTAAATATCTAAAATACATACCCCTATCTAACATACAATAAATGCTATTGACATACACAAAACCTAATTCTAACCTAAAATTAAATAATTAAGACCACTCACCTTTGCAGATGTCCCTTCAGATCACCAACCTAGGGGAAAAAAATAAAAAAAAATAGCAGAACACATTTACATACAATAAATAAACATTATAAACATTATAAATATTCTACTCACCTTTCCAGCATGTCCCCGTCCTTCTTCTTTTCTTCTCCGGCGTGGCCCCTGTTAAAAAAAACATTACATTAGTGCAACATACATATAAACATAAAACAAAATAAAATAAATATAATAAACATTGTACTTACCTCCCCGCGATGTCCCCGGCCTCCTCCTCTTCTGCCCCGCCCTGCAACAATCCGACTCTAATGAGCCTCCTACAGAGTTTTCCAGTTGAAAATTGTCATTGGCAGCTTCTGATTGACTGAAAACACTGTCTATCAAATACATCCAATCAGAAGGCGCCAATGTGTCAGTTAATCAGAATGGGATACACCCCAAAATCCCACTCTGATTGGCTAATGCACCTGTCAATCTTTATTTAAACCAATCACAAGGTGCAGATGCCTTCAGCCAATCACAATGGGATACACCCAACAGGGTGATTGGATGGAGGCATCTGCACATTTTGATTGGTTGCAGTGACAACAGCCAATCACAATGGGATACACCCCCACGGAGTGATTGGCTGAAGGCATTTGCTCCTTCTGATCGGCTGTTGTCAATGAGAAGGTGCAGATGTCTTCAGCCAATCACCCCGTGGGGGTGTATCCCATTGTGATTGGCTGATAGCAATAAAGCCTTTTGATTGGTTTAAATAAGAATTAACAGGTGCATTATCCAATCAGAGTGGGATTTTGTGGTGTATCCCATTCTGATTGGCGCCTTCTGATTGGCTGAATTTGATATACAGCGTTTTCAGCCAATCAGAAGCCGCCATTGACAATTTTCTTCTGGAAAACTCTGTAGGAGGTTCATTAACGTCAGGGAGGTCCGCGAGTTCGGACCTTCGTTAGTTTTTTTCATTTATTTTTTTTAGAGCGCAGATTGTTCCAGGGCCTATCTGGGGCAGAAGAGGAGGAAGCCGGGGACATTGCGGGGAGGTAAGTACAATGTATATTATGTATATTTTATTTTATGTTTATATTGTTTATATGTATGTTGTACTAATGTAATGTTTTTTTTTAACAGAGGCCGCGCCAGAGAAGAAAATAAGAAGGACGGGGACATGCTGGAAAGGTGAGTAGAATATTTAGAATATTTATAATGTGTATTTATTTTATGTAAATGTGTTGTATTCATTATTATTATTTTTTTCCTAGGCTGGTGATCTGAAGGGACATCTGCAAAGGTAAGTGGTCTTAATTATTTTATTTTAGCTTAGAATTAGGGTTTGTGTATATAGATAGGATTTGTTGCATGTTACATAGGGGTATGTATTTTAGCTAGATAGGATTTATTGTATATTACATAGATTGGGAGATGTATTGTAGATAGATAGGATTTATTGTATATTACATAGGATTTATTGTATATTAGATATGATTGATTGTATGTTAGATAGATAGGGGGATGTATTTTAGATAGATATGGGGGTATTGTATTTTATTTGTATTGTATTGTATTGTAATGTATGTATTCTGTATGTATTTCGGGTGTGACTTAGTTTTTTTATTTTCTGTAATTAGAGTGGTGGGGGGTTTATTCGGGGGTAGGTAGGTAGTGTAGGTAGGTAGTGTAGGTGTTAATAGGTTAGCGTAGAGGGGTGTTAGTTTAGATTTAATGGTTTATTGGGGTGGGTTTAGTGCAGTGTAGTGTTTGTACTTAGTGTCATGAGGGTACTGGAGAACCCTCATAGCACTTACGGGATAATGTTAGGCTTCTAACTGTCCTATGAGGCTCATTAAATACCCTTATGGGACTAATGGGGTTAAATAGAGGCTTATGAGGGTCTGTATAGACCCCCATAAGAGACCGGGTTAAAATGGTGTAGTGCTTACACTTTGGGTCATGAGGGTCCTGGATGACCCTTATGGCACTTATAGTGTTATTACATGCGTTCATTAGTGTGTTAGAGGGGTCTATATAGTTGAGGCACACAGTACACTCACATTGTGTGACAAACAGCATTTCAACACTTTATCATTTCCCCGTCATTTTTGACGGGCAAGCCGCTAGCAATGTAATAACAATGTTAACATTTATGGCTGCTGTAAATAATTTTACTATTTCTCAGCAAATATCTATGAAGACCTGAACACATTCATCAACGCAACCTTCGGAGAGTTCCAAATATAGGATAATGATAATAATAATAATATTAATAAAATAATATGAATTACCCTAAAATACAAGAATGAACACTCACACATGGTGTGTTGCGTAGGATTTGTGCACATGCTCTCGGGCTTTCTCTGTGCACTATGGGAATATCTTCATTGATAGCGCACGTCTGCCACCATGTGGTTTAACTTGCACATGCACTTTTTGCTTTCTTATAATATGACTATTTCTTCTGTCCAGTCTTAATGTGATGATTCTGGAGTAAAAAAGTAAGTGAAACAGAGTGATTTACTCAGTCATTTAGATGACTTACAATGTCCCAATTCTTTTCTTTTTACCTAATTTGGATAATAATGCGACTCTGCGGCGTTGAGGAGCGTCACACCACCATTTAGATGCTGTGAGTTGGTTTTATAGCGTTATTAATAAGAGTAAGGAATGAGCTTTATTTAGGCATTTTGCTAATTATTTTGATAACTCTGGATTCTCGGAGCATGCATGATACTATGACGAAGGGGGCATATGTGATAGGGGCATTTACATCTTTGAAGGAGAATATTGCATTTATTTATGCAAGCCTCCTGCTTCTGAACATGTGTGGTGAAGGACATAAAAGTGTACATAAAATTGCCCTAAAGTTACAAGTTTTCAGTTTGTACTAAAGTCAGACAAGATGGAAGCTTTCTGTATGCAAATATCAATAAGCAAATACATTTTTCTCAAAAAAATGAATTACAGAGCTGCTAATTTAGTTACATAGGGCTGGATTACATGGCGCCATAAGAATCTTGTGAGTGAACATTGAACATAGGGAGCTACGTAGCTATTACATGCTTCCCATAACCCTTATACGTGATCGATACACGCATGTAAAGGGCTATTACATGGCTTCTGTAAGAGATAACTGACAACGTGTTCTTGTAAGGCTCTGAGAGTGATCACAATGAGACAAATCCTTATGTGTAAAACCAGCCTTCCAAAAGAGAAGAGAAAACCCTTAAAAGAACACTTATGAGACACTTAAGAGCTATAAGTGCCCCATTGGAAGGAAAGTAACCTCATGAGGCATTTTCAGGACAATAACAACATAAAACTAAAGACTTTCTAATGGGTCGCCGAGCCCTAAAGAACAATCAAATATCCGCTCACACAACTAAATACGGACACCCAACTAATGTTGTAATACAGAGACCCCGAGGTTAATGCTTACCCCCCCCCAACTATAATCTTGCATTAGCACTCAGTGTATAATCCCTGATATTTAGTATATATTCTGATGTGTGCAACCCACAATGCTTATTTGTAATAATAGGAAACTCAATTTGTTGTTAATAAATGAGTGAGAAACACGTAGATTTGGTGTAATTTCTTTTACTTTAGTGCAGTTACTACATGGGGCAATTTCCTCTAACTTGTAACTTCATACTCGCAGCTGCCTATGTAGCAGGTAATAGTCTCCTAAACTGGTTCCCCTACATGAATATCCATGACTACGTACCAGTAAGGACCTGTGAGAGACAGCCTGTGGGATGCATGTAATAGCTACATACATTTTCCAGTAAGAGCTTCCATATGAGCCTTGAGTAAGTCATGTAATCTAGCCCGGGGCTTCAGGGATAGAGATGCTGCTAGTAAAGCTGGCCATCCATATGAGGTACAACCCCACCCAAGGGTCAGTGTTCAAACTAATAAACAACAGATAAAATACATTTATAATCTAAAGTACGGCACTGGCCTTCCATCACGCTCATGCTCATTGCTTCAATGACCCATCTATCCATCTCCGCCTCTCACGTCCCCTTCTTTGCATACCTTCAATCTTTCACAGCATCAGAGCCTTCTTCAGGGAATCTGGTCTTCCCATGAAATGGCCAAAATATTTTAACTTCAGCCTTTCTTGATCATACCTTCCAGTGAACAGTTTGACTTGATTTCTGGTAGTATGGGTTGATTGGATCTTCTTGCAGTCCAAGGGACTCTAAGCAGTTTTCTCCAGCACTACAATACAAAGGCATCAATTCTATGGCGCTCAGCCTTCCTTATGGTCCAGCTCTCACATCCATGTAACCACTGGAAGAAACATAGTTCCAGCTATGTGGACTTTTATTGATAATGTAATATCTTTAGTTTTTACTAGCTTTTCCAAGCTTGCCATAGCTTTCCTCCCCAGTAGCAGACATATTTTAAGATTGCAGTCACCATATGAAGAGAACTTGGAGCCCAGGAAAATATAATCCACTTCTTCTCCATCTATTTGCCAGGAACTGAGATTGCTCTTTGCCATAATCTTTGCAGATGATCAGCTCTTGCACTCTCTTCTTCCTTTAGTTCCTCCTCAGCCATCAGAGTAGTATCAGCGGCGTATCTGAGGATGTTGATATTTCTAAAATCAAAGTGAGAGGCCGCAATATTAGAATTAAGAATTGTCGTACAGGTCTGGTTACCTCCACGTGTGCCCTTCACAGGGAGAAATATCCTGTAGAAGAAAGAGTGATCCAGCCCCGAAATACCAGGCAATTCTCCCTGAGCAGGAAAAACAGCAAACCCCAGACATACTTTTCATCCTCTCTTGGACCTCATTAGTAAGGTATAGCTGAACTCCCTAAGGCATAGTGAGCAAGGAGCCCACGTCTGGAGCCCACTATAACACTTAGGTTGACAAAACCCCCAAGGATTATTAAAGTCAGAGGCACGCACACTGAGAACAATCTCTCCTCCATTTTTAGCTACAAAGTATGTAGTCAATCGTATTTCTATGTTGTCCATCTGGTGATGTCCATGTGTAGAGTCGTCTCGGAGGCTGTTGGAAGAGGATGTTTGCTATGACCAGAGAATTATACTATTCTCTCACCTGCTTATATTTGTACTCCAAGGCCAAACCTGCCATTTATCTTTTGGTTCCCTACTTTAGCTTCCAGTCTCTTATGATGATAGAAGCATCTTATCTTGGTGTCTTATCTATGACGTGTTGAATATCTTCATAGAAATGGGCCACTTCAGGATCTGTGGTTGGAGCATAGACTCGGATCACTGTGATGTTACATGGCTTATCTTGAATTCAAATTGAAATCATTCTGTAATTTAGAAAGTATTTTATTACTCTTCTTACCCAGACTCATCTTTTCTTCCCACTTGTTGCATAAGAAATGTATGTTACCACTTGATTCTTATGAGATCTTATATCACATCATCATGTTAGCTGTGGGCACGTTTACATGTCCCTGCCCAGGTTCCCAGAATGCAGTGAAATAACTGTATTTCTTGGAATTCTGAGCAGGAAATACGTTTTTTTACTTATTTTAGACGTTCAAATGTGAGCACAAATGTACTACTTATTTACTATATATATCACATATATAGTTCTCAGCAGCGCTCATCCCTATGACCCCGTACGACCTAGGCAGGGAGCGCCAAAGGCGCTCACCGTGGGAGATGAGTGCCATAGTCGCTCATCACTATGACCCCGTACGACCTAGGCAGGGAGCGCCAAAGGCGCTCACCGTGGGAGATGAGTGCCATAGTCGCTCATCACTATGACCCCGCACGACTTAAGCATCATACCTACGACCCTCGGGACTACAGATCAACAGAAAAGTCAAATACACAATTCACAGTGCAAGACCCGTAGCACTTTAAAAAAATCTGCTGCAAAAATTACGTCCCGTAACACTTTGAAAAGGAAACCGCCACTTAACGGCCGCACCGCGCACATCGAAAAACAAGAAAAACACAATAACTAAACAAAAAAACATCACACGCAGCACTGGGGGACAGCTAGGACTTCTGGGAGTGAGGTTGCACGCAAGTTTAAGTCCAATTTGCAGAGTTTAGCCACTCGAAAAACGGCTAAGTGAGAAAAAAATGGCCGCTGAAAAAACAAAAACGAGGCTACACGACTCCTAAGCACGCACAACACCGCCAGGCACATAAGACTTTTACTCAGGAATGTACGAGGTACAAAATACACTATTAGGACGGACGGAAAACGCTCCACACCCGCGCAACATATAGACAATCGCCGCCATTTTACTACACTAACTTGCAACTAATAACATTACGAATCTAAAATGGAGCTTTACCCGACTAAACAAACAGTTTCCCCTTGCGCACGCAGCCTATTTACACTTCACACATTGCTGACACTTACACCTCAGGTCACCAACACTGCAAATGTACATTGTATGCTGCAGAAGAACAACAGCGATTGTTAGCTCTTCAGGATATTGATTCCTGATATATTCATTACAAATAGATATAGTATATTAATTTAGTCTTTCATTAATTAATTACTAATTATAATTAAAAACAAACATATATAAAAAAAAATACCAGAGGAGAGGCTTGCAATGAGCGCTGAAGGAGCTCAGCGCGGGGATCACAATGAACGCACAGATTGCTCACAAAACCAAAACTACACCACAGCCTTCAGCGCTCATTGCAAGCTTTAGAGATGAGTGCAGGGCTTGCAATGAGCACCGAAGGAGCTCACAAAACCAAAAATACACTAGGGGAGAGGCTCGCTATGAGCGCCAAAGGTGCTCAGCGCAAGCCTCCCAATAAGTGTACAAGGTACTCAGAGGACCAAAACCCTTACATTGTGCGGCAAACAGCATTGCCAGGCTTACAATTTTATTCCCGTCATTTTTGACGGGCAAGTCGCTAGTATATATATAATGGAACCATCCCTATACTGCACGCTGGGATCCCTTAGTGCTCGTAGTAGCAACATTTACGGCACGTGTTGTGAATCCTACTAATAAAATGAAGTATGAATTCTAGTTTATTGTAGGGTATTGGATGAATAACAAATACTCCTTCCAGTTTAATGAGTAACATCCTATATCTGCCATAACTATCTGTGAACTTCATTCCCTGTTATCTCTACCCAACTAATCTGTGCATTGCGTCATCAGGCGCTCCCATTACCTGAACCTTTAGACCGACTTGCAGAAATACTCTAGGGTATGCTCTGACCAGCAGTGGTCTGGATCCAGAATGGACCCTGCACACATGGATCACCTGACCACAGGTTCTGTGGACACAGATTTCTCCGACACTGACCGCTTGCTCCCTGAAACCAGAGGTTTGTGCCGCAGTTTCTTGAACGCGGGTCTTCAGAGAGCTGATTCCACCAAATCAATCCCCATGTACAGTCTCCAGGAAGGATCTCTGGATATGAACTTGGATTGGGACCTCCATGGATCGTCCGACCAAGGGACACATCTCTTGAATATGAACAAAAATTGCCTGACCACATATTTTCCAAGTGGCGTGGACTATGATTCGAAACATTTGGCCTCCAAATCTCAGACAAGTTCAGACACAGAGTCTGTAGGTTCAGACCAGGTAATCCTGGACAGATCCGCCATATTGTACCCTGGAATCAAATATCTGGAACTGGACCCAGTAAAAATTGTTACCGTGGACAGCAGAAAACAGACGGGACGTCATAACCCCACGGAGGGTCCTCCCTGGCTCTCAGGAAGCAGCCGAAAACGCGTTACTTCCCTAGCAGCCATCCAGGAGAAGAGGGACGCATGCATGGTCAGGGGCTAACTTCTAGAAAAAAGGGTCAAAATGGCTTATTATTTAATTTGAAGTTTTTTTGCGTTTCATATATAAGCACACTGAGATATATCCTATTGTAATATCCATACTTTGTATATATTTTACACTAAAGAGCACATGGCAGATAATGCGCATATTTCTATGACAGCGTTTCATCATTTATATGAGAAGCACAGAAAGCCCTTCATAACTTGGGGCCTCATTCAATTGCCATTTTGCCAATTGAATAGAGCTCAATATAAGCACAGAGCATATTTTTTTACAGAAGTTTTTAGTTAGTGAACTTCTATCCAAAAGCAAGGTCTTCAGTAACTAAAAACTTCTGTAAGAAAAATATTCTCTGTGCTTATATTGAGCTCTATTCAATTGGCCGAATCGCAATTGAATGAGGCCCTTGGTATATACTACACACTGCGCTATACAATAAGGTAACAAGTTATGAACATGGCGCCACATGACATTTACCTTCCCGTAGTCGCTCTTTATTACACATGGCCCATTGTGGAGTTGACACCAAGGGCCTCATTCAAATGTGATTTGGCCAATTGAATAAGGCTCTATATAAGCACACAGCATATTTTTTTTAACAGAAGTTTTTAGTTAGTGATCTTCTATCTAAAAGCAAGGTCTTCAGTAACTAGAAACAGTAAAAAATAGGCTCTGTGCTTATTTAGAGCCCTATTCAATTGGCCAAATTGCAATTGAATGAGGCCCCAAGTGTTCAGCCAAATCATAACATAATTAAATCCGCCAGAGAGACACGCAACATGTCCTATGTGATTTTATGGATATGATATTTGACACTTTATATAATATCTCCAATTATTATTATTATTATTATTATTATTGTGTGCTTCCTCCCCACTCAGGATATACACCGGCGCTTCAGTGATGTCAGGTTCCTCCAGATCTCACTCCTCGCTTTGCTGACGCTCTGTATCGTTCTTGCTGGGTTTATAATAATGTTACTTCACGGTAAGTCTGTAATAATTTTTTTACTAAAAAGAGACTTATACAATGAAACAAGAATTAAATTGTTATATGTTTCCTAAATGTGCTCTTATATTTATATACCACCAGAAAGGGCATAACTTGCTAGAAAAATGTTATGTACTAAGTACCTCCTTAGTCCCAAATTAAAATGTGATATTTTGGAGAAATGACATCTGATAATGGGCAAAACATTTGTAGAAATAAAAAATAAAAAACATTCTCTAAATCAATAACTTATAAATATAAAAAATAAATAATGAATAACTTTTACATATGATTAGTTATCACTGTGGGTAGCCATTGGCTTTTTATGTTGTGTTTTTGAGCTACTTTCTCAGCGTCCTTGTAAACAAATAAGATTCTTAGTCCTAGTAGAAGCACTGGCATTTTGAGTTGTCACATTCCCATTGTGAGCGATTCCTATGTATACACAATCCCATCGCAGCATCGTTGCTTGTACGTAATAGATTATTTAACTGTGGTTTCTAAAAACAATTTAACCAGTTACAGTAGAATCCTGGTTATCCGGCACCCGACTAACCGGGCTCTCAAGCAACCGGTATAAATTCCTTTTTTTTTAAAAATCCAGCTAAACCGGCATAACCGGCACTATCCAGCAGTTCGAGACTGCAAAAAAAAATATTAACTTTTTTCTAATTGTTTTTTCTAGACCTAAATGGCCCAGTTTAGGTGCCAATCCGGGGACTCCCAATTATCCGGCAATAGGGACACCCTGTGGGTGCCGGATTTTGGGGAGTTTACTGTATTGAGTACAAGTATATTTTGATCATGTGACTGTAATGGTCCTTTAAGTACACTTATAAATCTGGTGGGAACAGAGGACATGACATATTCATATTAAAGGTCAATATCCCAAGAAAATCTAAGCGATACCTTTAATGCTCATACTAAATGGCATAAGGTGAAATTATTATTATTTTTTTCTTATTATTTTTTTTAATCTTTTTATTGTCACAAGAGATAATGAGTGAACAATTAGCTTCTCAACGTATATCTAATAAATATTATTACATGATGTGTTCCAGGTGGAGATAATCCCACTGTGGGTGGCCCATTGGGCCCTAATGGATGGATCTGGATGAATGGCACCTGCTACCACTTCTCTGGCACAGAGAGGGACTGTGGGGCTACCAGAGACGTCTGCTCCTCGCTCAGTGCCACCCTGGCCAAGCTGAAGTGCAGGAACACAACGGTGAGATAATGGCGGTGACTCTCTGTCTTATGGGGTTCCAGATGGTTCCATACAAGGATCTCCAGTGGGTTACGCTCGCATGTCCGGGGGGCATCAGGATGTTCTGGGGCTAAAAATACAATAAGCAAGCGAAGGAGCAGACAGGAGGAGAGAACAGTTTTTCCAAGATGTGCTCTAGAGGGAGAAGACGTCACAATGGAAGCTGCAAAATATGTCACCCATTGGACAAGAGCAAGAGACCCAACACATTGACTCACTAAACACTACTCCATTGTATAGGAGCCAGGAGTCAGAGAGAGAGAGAGAGACTCCTGGCTCCTATACATTTCCACAGCTAGGATTGCTCTCTGGTCTCTCTCTCTCTCTGACTCCTGGCTCCTATATTTTTCCACAGCTAAGATTGCTCTCTGATCTCTCTCTCCTTGACACCTGGCTCCTAAACAATTCCACAGCTAAGATTGCTCTCTGGTCTCTCTCTCTCTGACTCCTGGCTCCTAAACAATTCCACAGCTAAGATTGCTCTTTTGTCTCTCTCTCTCTGACTCCTGGCTCCTATACATTTCCACAGCTTGGATTGCTCTCTGGTCTCTCTCTCTCTCTGACTCCTGGCTCCTATATTTTTCCACAGCTAAGATTGCTCTTTGATCTCTCTCTCTCTCTTTGACACCTGGCTCCTAAACAATTCCACAGCTAGGATTGTTCTCTGGTCTCTCTCTCTCTCTCTGACTCCTGGCTCCTATACATTTCCACAGCTGAGATTGCTCTCTGGTCTCTCTCTCTCTGACTCCTGGCTCCTATACATTTCCACAACTAGGATTGCTCTCTGGTCTCTCCCGCTCTGACACCTGGCTCCTATACATTTTCACAGCTAAGATTGCTCTCTGGTCTCTCTCTCTCTCTCTCTCTGACACCTGGCTCCTATACATTTCCACAGCTCGGATTGCTCTCTGGTCTCTCTCTCTCTGACTCCTGGCTCCTATACATTTGCACAGCTAGTATTGCTCTCTGGTCTCTCTCTATCTCTGACTCCTGGCTCCTATACATTTCCACAGCTAGTATTGCTCTCTGGTCTCTATCTCTGACTCCTGGCTCCTATACATTTCCACAGCTAAGATTGCTCTCTGGTCTCTCTCTATCTCTGACTCCTGGCTCCTATACATTTCCACAGCTAAGATTGCTCTCTGGTCTCTCTCTATCTCTGACTCCTGGCTCCTATACATTTCCACAGCTAAGATTGCTCTCTGGTCTCTCTCTATCTCTGACTCCTGGCTCCTATACATTTCCACAGCTAGGATTGCTCTCTGGTCTTTCTCTCTCTCTGACTCCTGGCTCCTATACATTTCCACAGCTAAGATTGCTCTCTGGTCTCTCTCTCTCTGACTCCTGGCTCCTATATATTTCCACAGCTAGGATTGCTCTCTGGTCTCTCTCTC
>CM050165.1:443930175-443945175 GCA_027410445.1 Discoglossus pictus | reverse complement strand
TTCATTTGCACAGCTAGTATTGCTCTCTGGTCTCTCTCTCTCTCTGACACCTGGCTCCTATACATTTCCACAGCTGAGATTGCTCTCTGGTCTCTCTCTCTCTCTCTATCTCTGACTCCTGGCTCCTATACATTTCCACACCTAAGATTGCTCTCTGGTCTCTCTCTCCCTGACTCCTGGCTCCTATACATTTCCACACCTAAGATTGCTCTCTGGTCTCTCTTTGACTCCTGGCTCCTATACATTTTCACAGCTAGGATTGCTCTCTGGTCTCTCTCTCCCTGACTCCTGGCTCCTAAACATTTCCACAGCTAAGATTGCTCTCAGGTCTCTCTCTCTCTGACTCCTGGCTCCTATACATTTCCACAGCTAAGATTGCTCTCTGGTCTCTCTCTCTCTGACTCCTGGCTCCTATACATTTCCACAGCTGAGATTGCTCTCTGGTCTCTCTCTCTCTCTCTCTGACTCCTGGCTCCTATACATTTCCACAGCTAAGATTGCTCTCTGGTCTCTCTCTCTCTCTGACTCCTGGCTCCTATACATTTCCACAGCTGAGATTGCTCTCTGGTCTCTCTCTCTCTCTGATTCCTGGCTCCTATACATTTCCACAGCTAAGATTGCTCTCTGGTCTCTCTCTCTCTCTGACTCCTGGCTCCTATACATTTCCACAGCTGAGATTGCTCTCTGGTCTCTCTCTCTCTGACTCCTGGCTCCTATACATTTCCACAGCTAGGATTGCTCTCTGGTCTCTCTATCTCTGACTCCTGGCTCCTATACATTTCCACAGCTAAGATTGCTCTCTGGTCTCTCTCTATCTCTGACTCCTGGCTCCTATACATTTCCACAGGTAGGATTGGTCTCTGGTCTCTCTCTATCTCTGACTCCTGGCTCCTATACATTTCCACAGCTAAGATTGGTCTCTGGTCTCTCTCTCTCTCACTCTGACCCCTGGCTCCTATACGTTTCCACAGCTAGGATTCCTCTCTGGTCTCTCTCTATCTCTGACTCCTGGCTCCTATACATTTCCACAGGTAGGATTGGTCTCTGGTCTCTCTCTATCTCTGACTCCTGGCTCCTATACATTTCCACACCTAAGATTGCTCTCTGGTCTCTCTTTGACTCCTGGCTCCTATACATTTTCACAGCTAGGATTGCTCTCTGGTCTCTCTCTCCCTGACTCCTGGCTCCTATACATTTCCACACCTAAGATTGCTCTCTGGTCTCTCTTTGACTCCTGGCTCCTATACATTTTCACAGCTAGGATTGCTCTCTGGTCTCTCTCTCCCTGACTCCTGGCTCCTAAACATTTCCACAGCTAAGATTGCTCTCAGGTCTCTCTCTCTCTCTCTGACTCCTGGCTCCTATACATTTCCACAGCTAAGAGTGCTCTCTGGTCTCTCTCTCTCTGACTCCTGGCTCCTATACATTTCCACAGCTAAGATTGCTCTCTGGTCTCTCTCTCTCTCTGACTCCTGGCTCCTATACATTTCCACAGCTGAGATTGCTCTCTGGTCTCTCTCTCTCTCTGACTCCTGGCTCCTATACATTTCCACAGCTGAGATTGCTCTCTGGTCTCTCTCTCTCTGACTCCTGGCTCCTATACATTTCCACAGCTGAGATTGCTCTCTGGTCTTTCTCTCTCTCTGACTCCTGGCTCCTATACATTTCCACAGCTAAGATTGCTCTCTGGTCTCTCTCTCTCTGACTCCCGGCTCCTATATATTTCCACAGCTAGGATTGCTCTCTGGTCTCTCTCTCTTGACTCCTGGCTCCTATACATTTCCACAGCTGAGATTGCTCTCTGGTCTCTCTCTCTCTGACTCCTGGCTCCTATACATTTCCACAGCTGAGATTGCTCTCTGGTCTCTCTCTCTCTCTGACTCCTGGCTCCTATACATTTCCACAGCTGAGATTGCTCTCTGGTCTCTCTCTCTCTGACTCCTGGCTCCTATACATTTCCACAGCTGAGATTGCTCTCTGGTCTTTCTCTCTCTCTGACTCCTGGCTCCTATACATTTCCACAGCTAAGATTGCTCTCTGGTCTCTCTCTCTCTGACTCCCGGCTCCTATATATTTCCACAGCTAGTATTGCTCTCTGGTCTCTCTCTCTCTCTGACTCCTGGCTCCTATACATTTCCACAGCTAAGATTGCTCTCTGGTCTCTCTCTCTCTCTCTGACTCCTGGCTCCTATATATTTCCACAGCTAGTATTGCTCTCTGGTCTCTCTCTCTCTCTGACTCCTGGCTCCTATACATTTCCACAGCTAAGATTGCTCTCTGGTCTCTCTCTCTCTCTGACTCCTGGCTCCTATACATTTCCACAGCTAGGATTGCTCTCTGGTCTCTCTCTCTCTGACTCCCGGCTCCTATACATTTCCACAGCTAAGATTGCTCTCTGGTCTCTCTCTCTGACTCCTGGCTCCTATACATTTCCACAGCTAAGATTGCTCTCTGGTCTCTCTCTCTCTGACTCCCGGCTCCTATACATTTCCACAGCTAAGATTGCTCTCTGGTCTCTCTCTCTCTCTGACTCCTGGCTCCTATACATTTCCACAGCTGAGATTGCTCTCTGGTCTCTCTCTCTCTGACTCCCGGCTCCTATACATTTCCACAGCTAAGATTGCTCTCTGGTCTCTCTCTCTGACTCCTGGCTCCTATACATTTCCACAGCTAAGATTGCTCTCTGGTCTCTCTCTCTCTGACTCCCGGCTCCTATACATTTTCACAGCTAAGATTGCTCTCTGGTCTCTCTCTCTCTCTGACTCCTGGCTCCTATACATTTCCACAGCTAGTATTGCTCTCTGGTCTCTCTCTCTCTGATTCCCGGCTCCTATACATTTCCACAGCTAAGATTGCTCTCTGGTCTCTCTCTCTCTCTGACTCCTGGCTCCTATACATTTCCACAGCTGAGATTGCTCTCTGGTCTCTCTCTCTCTGACTCCTGGCTCCTATACATTTCCACAGCTAGGATTGCTCTCTGGTCTCTCTCTCTCTCTCTCTGACACCTGGCTCCTAAACATTTCCACAGCTAAGAATGCTCTCTGGGGTCTTTCTCTCTCTCTCTCTCTGACTCCTGGCTCCTAAACATTTCCACAGCTAGGATTGCTCTCTGGTATCTCTCTCTCTCTCTGACACCTGGCTCCTAAACATTTCCACAGCTAAGAATGCTCTCTGGGGTCTTTCTCTCTCTCTCTCTGACTCCTGGCTCCTAAACATTTCCACAGCTAGGATTGCTCTCTGGTCTCTCTCTCTCTCTCTCTCTCTGACACCTGGCTCCTAAACATTTCCACAGCTACGATTGCTCTCTGGGGTCTTTCTCTCTCTCTCTCTGATTCCTGGCTCCTATACATTTCCACACCTAAGATTGCTCTCTGGTCTCTCTCTCCCTGACTCCTGGCTCCTATACATTTCCACACCTAAGATTGCTCTCTGGTCTCTCTATCTCTGACTCCTGGCTCCTATACATTTTCACAGCTAGGATTGCTCTCTGGTCTCTCTCTCCCTGACTCCTGGCTCCTATACATTTCCACACCTAAGATTGCTCTCTGGTCTCTCTATCTCTGACTCCTGGCTCCTAAACATTTCCACAGCTAAGATTGCTCTCAGGTCTCTCTCTCTCTCTCTGACTCCTGGCTCCTATACATTTCCACACCTAAGATTGCTCTCTGGTCTCTCTCTCCCTGACTCCTGGCTCCTATACATTTCCACACCTAAGATTGCTCTCTGGTCTCTCTCTTTTTCTCTCTCTCTCTCTGATTCCTGGCTCCAATTCATTTGCACAGCTAGTATTGCTCTCTGGTCTCTCTCTCTCTCTGACACCTGGCTCCTATACATTTCCACAGCTGAGATTGCTCTCTGGTCTCTCTCTCTCTCTCTATCTCTGACTCCTGGCTCCTATACATTTCCACACCTAAGATTGCTCTCTGGTCTCTCTCTCCCTGACTCCTGGCTCCTATACATTTCCACACCTAAGATTGCTCTCTGGTCTCTCTTTGACTCCTGGCTCCTATACATTTTCACAGCTAGGATTGCTCTCTGGTCTCTCTCTCCCTGACTCCTGGCTCCTAAACATTTCCACAGCTAAGATTGCTCTCAGGTCTCTCTCTCTCTGACTCCTGGCTCCTATACATTTCCACAGCTAAGATTGCTCTCTGGTCTCTCTCTCTCTGACTCCTGGCTCCTATACATTTCCACAGCTGAGATTGCTCTCTGGTCTCTCTCTCTCTCTCTGACTCCTGGCTCCTATACATTTCCACAGCTAAGATTGCTCTCTGGTCTCTCTCTCTCTCTGACTCCTGGCTCCTATACATTTCCACAGCTGAGATTGCTCTCTGGTCTCTCTCTCTCTCTGATTCCTGGCTCCTATACATTTCCACAGCTAAGATTGCTCTCTGGTCTCTCTCTCTCTCTGACTCCTGGCTCCTATACATTTCCACAGCTGAGATTGCTCTCTGGTCTCTCTCTCTCTGACTCCTGGCTCCTATACATTTCCACAGCTAGGATTGCTCTCTGGTCTCTCTATCTCTGACTCCTGGCTCCTATACATTTCCACAGCTAAGATTGCTCTCTGGTCTCTCTCTATCTCTGACTCCTGGCTCCTATACATTTCCACAGGTAGGATTGGTCTCTGGTCTCTCTCTATCTCTGACTCCTGGCTCCTATACATTTCCACAGCTAAGATTGGTCTCTGGTCTCTCTCTCTCTCTCTCTGACCCCTGGCTCCTATACGTTTCCACAGCTAGGATTCCTCTCTGGTCTCTCTCTATCTCTGACTCCTGGCTCCTATACATTTCCACAGGTAGGATTGGTCTCTGGTCTCTCTCTATCTCTGACTCCTGGCTCCTATACATTTCCACACCTAAGATTGCTCTCTGGTCTCTCTATCTCTGACTCCTGGCTCCTATACATTTTCACAGCTAGGATTGCTCTCTGGTCTCTCTCTCCCTGACTCCTGGCTCCTATACATTTCCACACCTAAGATTGCTCTCTGGTCTCTCTATCTCTTGACTCCTGGCTCCTATACATTTTCACAGCTAGGATTGCTCTCTGGTCTCTCTCTCCCTGACTCCTGGCTCCTAAACATTTCCACAGCTAAGATTGCTCTCAGGTCTCTCTCTCTCTCTCTGACTCCTGGCTCCTATACATTTCCACAGCTAAGAGTGCTCTCTGGTCTCTCTCTCTCTGACTCCTGGCTCCTATACATTTCCACAGCTGAGATTGCTCTCTGGTCTCTCTCTCTCTCTCTGACTCCTGGCTCCTATACATTTCCACAGCTAAGATTGCTCTCTGGTCTCTCTCTCTCACTGACTCCTGGCTCCTATACATTTCCACAGCTGAGATTGCTCTCTGGTCTCTCTATCTCTGACTCCTGGCTTCTATACATTTCCACAGCTAGGATTGCTCTCTGGTCTCTCTCTCTCCCTGACTCCTGGCTCCTAAACATTTCCACAGCTAAGATTGCTCTCAGGTCTCTCTCTCTCTCTCTGACTCCTGGCTCCTATACATTTCCACAGCTGAGATTGCTCTCTGGTCTCTCTCTCTCTCTCTGACTCCTGGCTCCTATACATTTCCACAGCTAAGATTGCTCTCTGGTCTCTCTCTCTCTCTGACTCCTGGCTCCTATACATTTCCACAGCTAAGATTGCTCTCTGGTCTCTCTCTCTCTCTCTCTCTCTCAGACTCCTGGCTCCTATACATTTCCACAGCTGAGATTGCTCTCTGGTCTCTCTCTCTCTCTCTGACTCCTGGCTCCTATACATTTCCACAGCTGAGATTGCTCTCTGGTCTCTCTCTCTCTCTGACTCCTGGCTCCTATACATTTCCACAGCTGACATTGCTCTCTGGTCTCTCTCTCTCTGACTCCTGGCTCCTATACATTTCCACAGCTAAGATTGCTCTCTGGTCTCTCTCTCTCTCTGACTCCTGGCTCCTATACATTTCCACAGCTAAGATTGCTCTCTGGTCTCTCTCTATCTCTGACTCCTGGCTCCTATACATTTCCACAGCTAAGATTTCTCTCTGGTCTCTCTCTGACTCCTGGCTCCTATACATTTCCACAGCTGAGATTGCTCTCTGGTCTCTCTATCTCTTAACTCCTGGCTCCTATACATTTCCACAGCTAGGATTGCTCTCTGGTCTCTCTCTCTCTCTCTCTCCCTTACACCTGGCTCCTAAACATTTCCACAGCTAAGATTGCTCTCTGGTCTCTCTCTCCCTGACACCTGGCTCCTAAACATTTCCACAGCTAAGATTGCTCTCTGGTCTCTCTCTGACTCCTGGCTCCTAAACATTTCCATAGCTAGGATTGCTCTCTGGGGTCTCTCTCTCTCTCTCCTGGCTCCTATACATTTCCACAGCTAAGATTGCTCTATGGTCTTTCTCTCACTGACTCCTGGCTCCTATATTTTTCCACAGCTAAGATTGCTCTTTGATCTCTCTCTCTCTCTTTGACACCTGGCTCCTAAACAATTCCACAGCTAAGATTGCTCTCTGGTCTCTCTCTCTCAGACTCCTGGCTCCTAAACATTTCCACAGCTAGGATTGTTCTCTGGTCTCTCTCTCTCTCTCTCTCTCTGATTCCTGGCTCCTATTCATTTGCACAGCTAGTATTGCTCTCTGGTCTCTCTCTCTCTGACTCCTGGCTCCTATACATTTCCACAGCTAGGATTGCTCTCTTGTCTCTCTCTCTCTGACTCCTGGCTCCTATACATTTCCACAGCTAGGATTGCTCTCTGGTCTCTCTCTCTCTCTCTCTCTGACTCCTGGCTCCTATACATTTCCACAGCTCGGATTGCTCTCTGGTCTCTCTCTCTCTGACTCCTGGCTCCTGAACATTTCCACAGCTAGGATTGCTCTCTGGTCTCTCTCTCTGACTCCTGGCTCCTAAACATTTCCACAGCTAGGATTGCTCTCTGGTCTCTCTCTATCTCTGACTCCTGGCTCCTATACATTTGCAGAGGCTAAGATTGCTCTCTGGTCTCTCTTTGACTCCTGGCTCCTATACATTTTCACAGCTAGGATTGCTCTCTGGTCTCTCTCTATCTGACTCCTGGCTCCTATACATTTCCACAACAAGGATTGGTCTCTGGTCTCTCTCTCCCTGACTCCTGGCTCCTATACATTTTCACAGATAAGATTGCTCTCTGGTCTCTCCCGCTCTGACACCTGGCTCCTATACATTTTCACAGCTAAGATTGCTCTCTGGTCTCTCTCTCTCTCTGACTCCTGGCTCCTATACATTTCCACAGCTAAGATTGCTCTCTGGTCTCTCTCTATCTCTGACTCCTGGCTCCTATACATTTCCACAGCTGAGATTGCTCTCTGGTCTCTCTCTCTCTCTGATTCCTGGCTCCTATTCATTTGCACAGCTAGTATTGCTCTCTGGTCTCTCTCTCTCTCTGACTCCTGGCTCCTATACATTTCCACAGCTAAGATTGCTCTCTGGTCTCTCTCTATCTCTGACTCCTGGCTCCTATACATTTCCACAGCTAAGATTGCTCTCTGGTCTCTCTCTCTCTCTGACTCCTGGCTCCTATACATTTCCACAGCTAAGATTGCTCTCTGGTCTCTCTCTATCTCTGACTCCTGGCTCCTATACATTTCCACAGCTAAGATTGCTCTCTGGTCTCTCTCTCTCTCTGACTCCTGGCTCCTATACATTTCCACAGCTAAGATTGCTCTCTGGTCTCTCTCTATCTCTGACTCCTGGCTCCTATACATTTCCACAGCTGAGATTGCTCTCTGGTCTCTCTCTCTCTCTGATTCCTGGCTCCTATTCATTTGCACAGCTAGTATTGCTCTCTGGTCTCTCTCTCTCTCTGACTCCTGGCTCCTATACATTTCCACAGCTAAGATTGCTCTCTGGTCTCTCTCTATCTCTGACTCCTGGCTCCTATACATTTCCACAGCTAAGATTGCTCTCTGGTCTCTCTCTCTCTCTGACTCCTGGCTCCTATACATTTCCACAGCTAAGATTGCTCTCTGGTCTCTCTCTATCTCTGACTCCTGGCTCCTATACATTTCCACAGCTAAGATTGCTCTCTGGTCTCTCTCTCTCTCTGACTCCTGGCTCCTATACATTTCCACAGCTAAGATTGCTCTCTGGTCTCTCTCTATCTCTGACTCCTGGCTCCTATACATTTCCACAGCTGAGATTGCTCTCTGGTCTTTCTCTCTCTCTGACTCCTGGCTCCTATACATTTCCACAGCTAAGATTGCTCTCTGGTCTCTCTCTCTCTTTGACTCCTTGCTCCTATACATTTCCACAGCTAAGATTGCTCTCTGGTCTCTCTCTCTCTCTGACTCCTGGCTCCTATACATTTCCACAGCTAAGATTGCTCTTTGATCTCTCTCTCTCTCTTTGACACCTGGCTCCTAAACAATTCCACAGCTAAGATTGCTCTCTGGTCTCTCTCTCTCTCTCTCTCTCTCTCTCTCTCAGACTCCTGGCTCCTAAACATTTCCACAGCTAGGATTGTTCTCTGGTCTCTCTCTCTCTCTCTCTCTCTCTCTGATTCCTGGCTCCTATTCATTTGCACAGCTAGTATTGCTCTCTGGTCTCTCTCTCTCTGACTCCTGGCTCCTATACATTTCCACAGCTAGGATTGCTCTCTTGTCTCTCTCTCTCTGACTCCTGGCTCCTATACATTTCCACAGCTAAGATTGCTCTCTGGTCTCTCTCTCTCTGACTCCTGGCTCCTATACATTTCCACAGCTAGGATTGCTCTCTGGTCTCTCTCTCTCTCTCTCTCTCTTGACTCCTGGCTCCTATACATTTCCACAGCTGAGATTGCTCTCTGGTCTCTCTCTCTCTGACTCCTGGCTCCTATACATTTCCACAGCTCGGATTGCTCTCTGGTCTCTCTCTCTCTGACTCCTGGCTCCTAAACATTTCCACAGCTAGGATTGCTCTCTGGTCTCTCTCTATCTCTGACTCCTGGCTCCTATACATTTGCACAGCTAAGATTGCTCTCTGGTCTCTCTTTGACTCCTGGCTCCTATGCATTTCCACAGCTAAGATTGCTCTCTGGTCTCTCTCTCTCTCTGACTCCTGGCTCCTATACATTTTCACAGCTGAGATTGCTCTCTGGTCTCTCTCTCCCTGACTCCTGGCTCCTATACATTTCCACAACTAGGATTGCTCTCTGGTCTCTCTCTCTCTCTCTCTCTGACTCCTGGCTCCTATGCATTTCCACAGCTAAGATTGCTCTCTGGTCTCTCTCTCTCTCTGACTCCTGGCTCCTATACATTTCCACAGCTAGGATTGCTCTCTGGTCTCTCTCTATCTCTGACTCCTGGCTCCTATACATTTTCACAGCTAGGATTGCTCTCTGGTCTCTCTCTATCTCTGACTCCTGGCTCCTATACATTTCCACAGCTAAGATTGCTCTCTGGTCTCTCTCTCTGACTCCTGGCTCCTATACATTTCCACAGCTAAGATTGCTCTCTGGTCTCTCTCTCTCTGACTCCTGGCTCCTATACATTTCCACAGCTAGGATTGCTCTCTGGTCTCTATCTCTCTCTCTCTCTGACTCCTGGCTCCTATACATTTTCACAGCTAAGATTGCTCTCTGGTCTCTCGCTCCCTGACTCCTGGCTCCTATACATTTCCACAGCTAAGATTGCTCTCTGGTCTCTCTCTCTCTCTCTGACTCCTGGCTCCTATACATTTCCACAGCTAAGATTGCTCTCTGGTCTCTCTCTCTCTGACTCCTGGCTCCTATACATTTCCACAGCTGAGATTGCTCTCTGGTCTCTCTCTCTCTCTGACTCCTGGCTCCTATACATTTCCACAGCTGAGATTGCTCTCTGGTCTCTCTATCTCTGACTCCTGGCTCCTATACATTTCCACAGCTAAGATTGCTCTCTGGTCTCTCTCTCTCTGACCCCTGGCTCCTATACATTTCCACAGCTAAGATTGCTCTCTGGTCTCTCTATCTCTTGACTCCTGGCTCCTATACATTTTCACAGCTAGGATTGCTCTCTGGTCTCTCTCTATCTGACTCCTGGCTCCTATACATTTCCACAACTAGGATTGCTCTCTGGTCTCTCTCTCTCTCTGACTCCTGGCTCCTATACATTTCCACAGCTAAGATTGCTCTCTGGTCTCTCTCTATCTCTGACTCCTGGCTCCTATACATTTCCACAGCTAAGATTGCTCTCTGGTCTCTCTCTATCTCTGACTCCTGGCTCCTATACATTTCCACAGCTAAGATTGCTCTCTGGTCTCTCTCTCTCTGACTCCTGGCTCCTATACATTTCCACAGCTAAGATTGCTCTCTGGTCTCTCTCTATCTCTGACTCCTGGCTCCTATACATTTCCACACCTAAGATTGCTCTCTGGTCTCTCTCTATCTCTGACTCCTGGCTCCTATACATTTCCACAGCTAAGATTGCTCTCTGGTCTCTCTCTATCTCTGACTCCCGGCTCCTATACATTTCCACAGCTGACATTGCTCTCTGGTCTCTCTCTCTCTCTGACTCCTGGCTCCTATACATTTCCACAGCTAAGATTGCTCTCTGGTCTCTCTCTATCTCTGACTCCTGGCTCCTATACATTTCCACAGCTAAGATTGCTCTCTGGTCTCTCTCTATCTCTGACTCCTGGCTCCTATACATTTCCACAGCTAAGATTGCTCTCTGGTCTCTCTCTCTCTGACTCCTGGCTCCTATACATTTCCACAGCTAAGATTGCTCTCTGGTCTCTCTCTATCTCTGACTCCTGGCTCCTATACATTTCCACAGCTAAGATTGCTCTCTGGTCTCTCTCTCTCTGACTCCTGGCTCCTATACATTTCCACAGCCGAGATTGCTCTCTGGTCTCTCTATCTCTTGACTCCTGGCTCCTATACATTTCCACAGCTAGGATTGCTCTCTGGTCTCTCTATCTCTGACTCCTGGCTCCTATACATTTCCACAGCTAAGAATGCTCTCTGGTCTCTCTATCTCTGACTCCTGGCTCCTATACATTTCCACAGCTAAGAATGCTCTCTGGTCTCTCTATCTCTGACTCCTGGCTCCTAAACATTTCCATAGCTAGGATTGCTCTCTGGGGTCTTTCTCTCTCTCTCTCTGATTCCTGGCTCCTATACATTTCCACAGCTAGGATTGCTCTCTGGTCTCTCTCTCTCTCTCTGATTCCTGGCTCCTATACATTTCCACAGCTAAGATTGCTCTCTGGTCTCTCTCTCTCTGACTCCTGGCTCCTAAACATTTCCACAGCTAGGATTGCTCTCTGGTCTCTCTCTTTCTCTCTCTCTCTCTGATTCCTGGCTCCTATTCATTTGCACAGCTAGTATTGCTCTCTGGTCTCTCTCTATCTCTGACTCCTGGCTCCTATACATTTCCACACCTAAGATTGCTCTCTGGTCTCTCTTTGACTCCTGGCTCCTATACATTTTCACAGCTAGGATTGCTCTCTGGTCTCTCTATCTGACTCCTGGCTCCTATACATTTCCACAACTAGGATTGGTCTCTGGTCTCTCTCTATCTCTGACTCCTGGCTCCTATACATTTCCACACCTAAGATTGCTCTCTGGTCTCTCTTTGACTCCTGGCTCCTATACATTTTCACAGCTAGTATTGCTCTCTGGTCTCTCTCTCTCTGACTCCTGGCTCCTATACATTTCCACAGCTAAGATTGCTCTCTGGTCTCTCTCTATCTCTGACTCCTGGCTCCTATACATTTCCACAGCTAAGATTGCTCTCTGGTCTCTCTCTCTGACTCCTGGCTCCTATACATTTCCACAGCTAAGATTGCTCTCTGGTCTCTCTCTCTCTGACTCCTGGCTCCTATACATTTCCACAGCCGAGATTGCTCTCTGGTCTCTCTATCTCTTGACTCCTGGCTCCTATACATTTCCACATATAGGATTGCTCTCTGGTCTCTCTCTCTCTCTCTGATTCCTGGCTCCTATACATTTCCACAGCTAAGATTGCTCTATGGTCTCTCTCTCCCTGACACCTGGCTCCTAAACATTTCCACAGCTAGGATTGTTCTCTGGTCTCTCTCTCTCTCTCTCTCTGAGTCCTGGCTCCTATACATTTCCACAGCTAGGATTGCTCTCTGGTCTCTCTCTTTCTCTCTCTCTCTCTCTGATTCCTGGCTCCTATTCATTTGCACAGCTAGTATTGCTCTCTGGTCTCTCTCTATCTCTGACTCCTGGCTCCTATACATTTCCACACCTAAGATTGCTCTCTGGTCTCTCTTTGACTCCTGGCTCCTATACATTTTCACAGCTAGGATTGCTCTCTGGTCTCTCTATCTGACTCCTGGCTCCTATACATTTCCACAGCTAGGATTGCTCTCTGGTCTCTCTCTCTGACTCCTGGCTCCTATACATTTCCACAGCTAGGATTGCTCTCTGGTCTCTCTCTGACTCCTGGCTCCTATACATTTTCACAGCTAGTATTGCTCTCTGGTCTCTCTCTCTCTGACTCCTGGCTCCTAAACATTTCCACAGCTGAGATTGCTCTCTAGTCTCTCTCTCTATCTCTGACTCCTGGCTCCTATACATTTCCACAGCTAAGATTGCTCTCTGGTCTCTCTCTCTATCTCTGACTCCTGGCTCCTATACATTTCCACAGCTGGGATTGCTCTCTGGTCTCTTGCTCTCTGACTCCTGGCTCCTATACATTTCCACAGCTAAAATTGCTCTCTGGTCTCTCTCTCTCTCTTACTCCTGGCTCCTATAAATTTCCACAGCTAAAATTGCTCTCTGGTCTCTCTCTATCTCTGACTCCTGGCTCCTATACATTTCCACAGCTAGGATTGCTCTCTGATCTCTCTCAATCTCTGACTCCTGGCTCCTATACGTTTCCACAGCTAGGATTGCTCTCTGGTCTCTCTCTCCCTGACTCCTGGCTCCTATACATTTCCACAGATAGGATTGCTCTCTGGTCTCTTTCTCTGACTCCTGGCTCCTAAACATTTCAACAGCTAAGATTGCTCTCTGGTCTCTCTCTCTCTCTCTGACTCCTGGCTCCAATACATTTCCACAGCTAAGATTGCTCTCTGGTCTCTCTATCTCTGACTCCTGGCTCCTATACATTTCCGCAGCTAAGATTGCTCTCTGGTCTCTCTCTCTCTCTGACTCCTGGCTCCTATACATTTCCACAGCTAAGATTGCTCTCTGGTCTCTCTATCTCTAACTCCTGGCTCCTACACATTTCCACAGCTAGGATTGCTCTCTGGTCTCTCTCTCTCTCTGACTCCTGGCTCCTATACATTTCCGCAGCAAAGATTGCTCTCTGGTCTCTCTATCTCTGACTCCTGGCTCCTATACATTTCCGCAGCTAAGATTGCTCTCTGGTCTTTCTCTCTCTCTGACTCCTGGCTCCTATACATTTCCACAGCTAAGATTGCTCTCTGGTCTCTCTCTGACTCCTGGCTCCTATACATTTCCGCAGCAAAGATTGCTCTCTGGTCTCTCTATCTCTGACTCCTGGCTCCTATACATTTCCACAGCTAAGATTGCTCTCTGGTCTCTCTCTCTATCTCTGACTCCTGGCACCTATACATTTCCACAGCTGAGATTGCTCTCTGATCTCTCTCTCTCTGACTCCTGGCTCCTATACATTTCCACAGCTAGGATTGCTCTCTGGTCTCTCTCTCTATCTCTTGACTACTGGCTCCTATACATTTCCACAGCTAGGATTGCTCTCTGGTCTCTCTCTCTCTCTGACTCCTGGCTCCTATACATTTCCACAGCTGAGATTGCTCTCTGGTCTCTCTCTCTATCTCTGACTCCTGGCTCCTATACATTTCCACAGCTAAGATTGCTCTCTGGTCTCTCTCTCTCTCTGACTCCTGGCTCCTATACATTTCCACAGCCGAGATTGCTCTCTGGTCTCTCTATCTCTTGACTCCTGGCTCCTATACATTTCCACAGCTAGGATTGCTCTCTGGTCTCTCTCTCTCTCTGACTCCTGGCTCCTATACATTTCCACAGCTGAGATTGCTCTCTGGTCTCTCTATCTCTGACTCCTGGCTCCTATACATTTCCACAGCTAAGAATGCTCTCTGGGGTCTTTCTCTCTCTCTCTCTCTGACTCCTGGCTCCTAAACATTTCCATAGCTAGGATTGCTCTCTGGGGTCTTTCTCTCTCTCTCTCTGATTCCTGGCTCCTATACATTTCCACAGCTAGGATTGCTCTCTGGTCTCTCTCTCTCTCTGACTCCTGGCTCCTATACATTTCCACAGCTAAGATTGCTCTATGGTCTCTCTCTCTCCCTGACACCTGGCTCCTATACATTTCCACAGCTAGGATTGCTCTCTGGTCTCTCTCTCTCTCTCTGATTCCTGGCTCCTATACATTTCCACAGCTAAGATTGCTCTCTGTTCTCTCTCTCTCCCTGACACCTGGCTCCTAAACATTTCCACAGCTAGGATTGCTCTCTGGTCTCTCTTTTTCTCTCTCTCTCTCTGATTCCTGGCTCCTATTCTTTTGCACAGCTAGTATTGCTCTCTGGTCTCTCTCTATCTCTGACTCCTGGCTCCTATACATTTCCACACCTAAGATTGCTCTCTGGTCTCTCTTTGACTCCTGGCTCCTATACATTTCCACAGCTCGGATTGCTCTCTGGTCTCTCTCTCTCTCTGACTCCTGGCTCCTATACATTTGCACAGCTAAGATTGCTCTCTGGTCTCTCTCTATCTCTGACTCCTGGCTCCTATACATTTCCACAGCTAGGATTGCTCTCTGGTCTTTCTCTCTCTCTGACTCCTGGCTCCTATACATTTCCACAGCTAAGATTGCTCTCTGGTCTCTCTCTCTCTCTGACTCCTGGCTCCTATACATTTCCACAGCTAAGATTGCTCTCTGGTCTCTCTCTCTCTCTGACTCCTGGCTCCTATACATTTCCACAGCTAAGATTGCTCTCTGGTCTCTCTCTCTCTCTGACTCCTGGCTCCTAAACCTTTCCACAGCTAGTATTGCTCTCTGGTCTCTCTCTCTCTCTCTGACTCCTGGCTCCTATACATTTCCACAGCTAGGATTGCT
>CM050165.1:443836444-443930078 GCA_027410445.1 Discoglossus pictus | reverse complement strand
TATGGTCTCTCTCTCTGACTCCTGGCTCCTAAACATTTCCACAGCTAGGATTGCTCTCTGGTCTCTCTCTCTCTGACTCCTGGCTCCTATACATTTCCACAGCTGAGATTGCTCTCTGGTCTCTCTCTATCTCTGACTCCTGGCTCCTATACATTTTCACAGCTAATTGCTCTCTGGTCTCTATCTCTGACTCCTGGCTCCAATACATTTCCACAGCTGGGATTGCTCTCTGGTCTCTCTCTCTCTGACTCCTGGCTCCTATACATTTCCACAGCTAAGATTGCTCTCTGGTCTCTCTCTCTCTCTTACTCCTGGCTCCTATACATTTCCACAGCTAAAATTGCTCTCTGGTCTCTCTCTCTCTCTTACTCCTGGCTCCTATACATTTCCACAGCTAAGATTGCTCTCTGGTCTCTCTATCTCTGACTCCTGGCTCCTATACATTTCCACAGCTAAAATTGCTCTCTGGTCTCTCTCTATCTCTGACTCCTGGCTCCTATACATTTCCACAGCTAAGATTGCTCTCTGATCTCTCTCAATCTCTGACTCCTGGCTCCTATACATTTCCACAGCTAGGATTGCTCTCTGGTCTTTCTCTCTCTGACTCCTGGCTCCTATACATTTCCATAGCTAAGATTGCTCTCTGATCTCTCTCTCTCTCTATCTCTGACTCCTGGCTCCTATACATTTCCACAGCTAAGATTGCTCTCTGGTCTCTCTCTATCTCTGACTCCTGGCTCCTATACATTTTCACAGCTAAGATTGCTCTCTGGTCTCTCTCTCTCTGACTCCTGGCTCCTATACATTTCCACAGATAGGATTGCTCTCTGGTCTCTCTCTCTCTGACTCCTGGCTCTCCTATACATTTCCACAGCTAAGATTGCTCTCTGGTCTCTTCTCTCTGACTCCTGGCTCCTAACATTTCCACAGCTAAGATTGCTCTCTGGTCTCTCTCTCTCTGACTCCTGGCTCCTATAACATTTTCCACAGCTAAGATTGCTCTCTGGTCTCTTTCTCTGACTCCTGGCTCTAAACATTTCCACAGCTAAGATTGCTCTCTGGTCTCTCTCTCCTGACTCCTGGCTCCTATACATTTCCACAGCTAAGATTGCTCTCTGGTCTCTCTCTCTGACTCCTGGCTCCTATAACATTTCCACAGCTAGATTGCTCTCTGGTCTCTCTCTCTTCGACTCCTGGCTCCTAACATTTCCACAGCTAGGATTGCTCTCTGGTCTCTTCTTCTCTGACTCCTGGCTCCTAAACATTTCAACAGCTAAGATTGCTCTCTGTCTCTCTCTCTCTGACTCCTGGCTCCTATACATTTCCACAGCTAGATTGCTCTCTGGTTCTCTCTCTCTGACTCCTGGCTCCTATACATTTCCACAGCTAAGATTGCTCTCTGGTCTCTCTATCTCTGACTCCTGGCTCCTATACATTTCCGCAGCTAAGATTGCTCTCTGGTCTCTCTCTCTCTCTGACTCCTGCTCCTATACATTTCCACAGCTAAGATTGCTCTCTGGTCTCTCTCTCTCCTGACTCCTGGCTCCTATACATTTCCTCAGCTAGATTGCTCTCTGGTCGCTTTCCTCTGACTCCTGGCTCCTATACATTTCACAGCTAAGATGCTCTCTGGTCCTCTCTCTCTCTTACTCCTGGCTCCTATACATTTCCACAGCTAAGGATTGCTCTCTGGTCTCTCTCTCTGACTCCTGGCTCCTATACATTTCCACAGCTAAGATTGCTCTCTGGTCTCTCTCTCTGACTCCTGGCTCCTATACATTTCCAGCTAAGATAGCTCTCTGGTCTCTCTCTCTCTCTGACTCCTGGCTCCTATACATTTCCACAGCTAATTGCTCTCTGGTCTCTCTCTCTCTGACTCCTGGCTCCTATACATTTCCACAGCTAAGATTGCTCTCTGGTCTCTCTCTCTCTGACTCCTGGCTCCTAAACATTTCCACAGCTAAGATTGCTCTCTGGTCTCTCTCTCTCTGACTCCTGGCTCCTATACATTTCCAACAGCTAGATTGCTCTCTGGTCTCTTTCTCTGACTCCTGGCTCCTAAATAATTTCACAGCTAAGATTGCTCTCTGGTCTCTCTCTCTCTGACTCCTGGCTCCTATACATTTCCACAGCTAAGATTGCTCTCTGGTCTCTCTTTCTCTGACTCCTGGCTCCTAACATTTCCACAGCTAAGATTGCTCTCTGGTCTCTCTCTCTCTCTGACTCCTGGCTCCTATACATTTCCACAGCTAAGATTGCTCTCTGGTCTCTCTCTCTCCCTGACTCCTGGCTCCTATACATTTCCACAGCTAAGATTGCTCTCTGGTCTCTCTCTCTCTCTGACTCCTGGCTCCTATACATTTCCACAGCTAGATTGCTCTCTGGTCTCTCTCTCTCTGACTCCTGGCTCCTATACATTTCCACAGCTAAGATTGCTCTCTGGTCTCTCCTCTCTCTGACTCCTGGCTCCTATACATTTCCACAGCTAGATTGCTCTCTGGTCCTCTCTCTCCTCTGACTCTGGCTCCTATACATTTCCACAGCTAGATTGCTCTCTGGTCTTCTCTCTCTCTGACTCCTGGCTCCTATACATTTCCACAGCTAGATTGCTCTCTGTCTCTCCTATCCCTGACTCCTGGCTCCTATACATTTCCACAGCTAGAATGCTCTCTGGTCTCTCTCTCTCTCTCTCTGACTCCTGGCTCCTATAACATTTCCACAGCTAGATTGCTCTCTGGGTCTCTCTCTGCTCTGACCTGGCTCCTATACATTTCCACAGCTAAGATTGCTCTCTGGTCTCTCTCTCCTCTCTGACTCCTGGCTCCTATACATTTCCACAGCTGAGGATTGCTCTCTGTCTCTCTCTCTGACTCCTGGCTCCTATACATTTCCACAGCTAATTGCTCTCTGGTCTCTCTCTCTCTCTGACACCTGGCTCCTATACATTTCCACAGCTAAATTGCTCTCTGGTCTCTCTCTCTCTCTCTCATCTCCTACTCCTGGCTCCTATACATTTCCACAGCTAAGATTGCTCTCTGGTCTCTCTCTCTCTCTGACTCCTGGCTCCTATACATTTCCACAGCTAATATTGCTCTCTGGTCTCTCTCCTCTCTCTGACTCCTGGCTCCTATACATTTCCACAGCTAATATGCTCTCTGGTCTCTCTCTCTCTGGACTCCTGGCTCCTATACATTTCCACAGCTAGATTGCTCTCTGGTCTCTCTCTCTCTCTGACTCCTGGCTCCTATACATTTCCACAGCTAAGATTGCTCTCTGGTCTCTCTCTCTCTCTGACTCCTGGCTCCTATACATTTCCACAGCTAATATTGCTCTCTGGTCTCTCTCTCTCTCTGACTCCTGGCTCCTATACATTTCCACAGCTAGATTGCTCTCTGGTCTCTCTCTCTCTGACTCCTGGCTCCTATACATTTTCCACAGCTATTGCTCTCTGTCTCTCTCTCTCTCTGACTCCTGGCTCCTATACATTTCCACAGCTAGGATTGCTCTCTGGTCTTCTCTCATCTATCTCTGACTCACTGGCTCCTATACATTTCCAACAGCTATATTGCTCTCTGGTCCTCTCTATCTCTGACTCTGGCTCCTAAACATTTCCACAGCTAAGGATTGCTCTATGGTCTCTCTCTCCCCTTGACTCCTGCTCCTATACATTTTCCACAGGCTGAGAATTGCTTTCTGGTCCCCTTCTCTCCTCTCTCTCTGACTCCTGGCTCCAATCATTGTCACAGCTAGTATTGCTCTCTGGTCTCTCTATCTCTGGACTCACTGGCTCCAATACATTTCCACACCTAAAAGGGATTGCTCTCTGGTCTCTTTCTCTGACCTCCTGGCTCCTATACATTTCACAGCTAAGATTGCTCTCTGGTCTCTCTATCTATACTCCTGGCTCCCTATACATTTCCACAGCTAAAATGCTCTCTGGTCCTCTATCTCTTCTCCTTACTCCTGGCTCCTATACATTTCACAGCTATGATTGCTCTCTGGTCTCTCCTCTCTCTGATCTCCTGGCTCCTATACATTTCCACAGCTAAGATTGCTCTCTGGTCCTCTCTCTCTCTGACTCCTGGCTCCTATACATTTCCACAGCTAAGATTGCTCTCTGGTCTCTCTCTATCTCTGACTCCTGGCTCCTATACATTTCCACAGCTGATTGCTCTCTGGTCTCTCTCTCTCTGACCCTGGCTCCTATACATTTTCCACAGCTAAGATTGCTTTCTGGTCTCTCTCTCTCTCTGACTCCTGGCTCCTATACATTTCCACAGCTAAGATTGCTCTCTGGCTCTCTCTCTGACTCCTGGCTCCTATACATTTCCACAGCTAAGATTGCTCTCTGATCTCTCTCTATCTCTGACTCCTGGCTCCTATACATTTCCACAGCTAAGATTGCTCTCTGGTCTCTCTCTCTGACTCCCTGTCCTAACATTTCACAGCTAAGATTGCTCTCTGGTCTCTCTCTCTGACTCCCTCTCATACATTTCCACAGCTAAGATTGCTCTCTGGTCTCTCTATCTCTGACTCCTGGCTCCTACATTTCCACAGCTAAGATTGCTCTCTGGTCTCTATCTCTGACTCCTGGCTCCTATACATTTCCACAGCTAGGATTGCTCTCTGGTCTCTCCTCATCTCTGACTCCTGGCTCCTATACATTTCCACAGCTAGGATTGCTCTCTGGTCTCTCTCTCTCTGACTCCTGGCTCCTATACATTTCCACAGCTAAGATTGCTCTCTGGTCTCTCTCTCTCTCTCTGACTCCTGGCTCCTATACATTTCCACAGCTAAGATTGCTCTCTGGTCTCTCTCTCTCTGACTCCTGGCTCCTATACATTTCCACAGCTAAGATTGCTGCTCTGGTCTCTCTCTCTCTGACTCCTGGCTCCCTATACATTTCCACAGCTAGGATTGCTCTCTGGTCTCTCTCTCTCTTGACATCCCTGGCTCCTATACATTTCCACAGCTAGATTGCTCTCTGGTCTCTCTCCTCTCCTGACTCCTGGCTCCTATACATTTCCTCAGCTAGATTGCTCTCTGGTCTCCTATCTCTGACTCCTGGCTCCTATTACATTTCCACAGCTAAGATTGCTCTCTGGTCTCTCTCTCACTCTGACTCCCTGGCTCCTATACATTTCCACAGCTTGGATTGCTCTCTGGTCTCTCTCTCTCTGACTCCTGGCTCCTATACATTTCCACAGCTAAGGATTGCTCTCTGGTCTCTCTCTCTCTGACTCCTGGCTCCTATACATTTCCACAGCTAAGATTGCTCTCTGGTCTCTCTCTCTGACTCCTGGCTCCTATACATTTCCACAGCTAAGATTGCTCTCTGGTCTCTCTCTCTCTGACTCCTGGCTCCTATACATTTCCACAGCTAAGATTGCTCTGGTCTCTCTCTCTCTGACTCCCTGGCTCCTATACATTTCCACAGCTAGATTGCTCTCATGGTCTCTCTCTCTCTCTGACTCCTGGCTCCTATACATTTCCACAGCTAGGATTGCTCTCTGGTCTCTCTCTCTCTGACTCCTGGCTCCTATACATTTTCCACAGCTAAGATTGCTCTCTGGTCTCTCTCTCTCTGACTCCTGGCTCCTATAAACATTTCCACAGCTAGATTGCTCTCTGGTCTCTCTCTGACTCCTGGCTCCTAAACATTTCCACAGCTAATTGCTCTCTGGTCTCTCTCTATCTCTGACTCCTGGCTCCTATACATTTCCACAGCTAAGATTGCTCTCTGGTCTCTCTCTTCTCTGACTCCTGGCTCCTATACATTTCCACAGCTAAGATTGCTCTCTGGTCTCCTCTCTCTCCTGACTCCTGGCTCCTATACATTTCCACAGCTAGGATTGCTCTCTGGTCTCTCTCTCCCTGACTCCTGGCTCCTATACATTTCCACAGCTAATGCTCTCTGGTCTCTCTCTCTCTGACTCCTGGCTCCTATACATTTCCACAGCTAATATTGCTCTCTGGTCTCTCTCTCTCTCTGACTCCTGGCTCCTATACATTTCCACAGCTGGGATTGCTCTCTGGTCTCTCTATCTCTGACTCCTGGCTCCTATACATTTCCACAGCTGAGATTGCTCTCTGGTCTCTCTCTATCTCTGACTCCTGGCTCCTATACATTTCCACAGCTGGATTGCTCTCTGGTCTCTCTCTCTGACTCCTGGCTCCTATACATTTCCACAGTAGATTGCTCTCTGGTCTCTCTCTCTCTCTACTCCTGGCTCCTATACATTTCCACAGCTAGATTGCTCTCTGGTCTCCTCTCTCTCTGACTCCTGGCTCCTATACATTTCCACAGCTAAGATTGCTCTCTGGTCTCTCTCTATCTCTGACTCCTGGCTCCTATACATTTCCACAGCTGGGATTGCTCTCTGGTCTCTCTCTCTGACTCCTGGCTCCTATACATTTCACACAGATAAGATTGCTCTTGGTCTCTCTATCTCTGACTCCTGGCTCCTATACATTTCCACAGCTGATTGCTCTCTGGTCTCTCTCTATCTCTGACTCCTGGCTCCTATACATTTTCACAGCTAGTATTGCTCTCTGGTCTCTCTCTCTCTGACTCCTGGCTCCTATACATTTCCACAGCTAGGATTGCTCTCTGGTCTCTCTCTCTCTGACTCCTGGCTCCTATACATTTCCACAGCTAAGATTGCTCTCTGGTCTCTCTCTCTCTGACTCCTGGCTCCTATACATTTCCACAGCTAAGATTGCTCTCTGGTCTCTCTCTCTCTCTGACTCCTGGCTCCTATACATTTCCACAGCTAAGATTGCTCTCTGGTCTCTCTATCTCTGACTCCTGGCTCCTATACATTTCCACAGCTAAGATTGCTCTCTGGTCTCTCTCTCTGACTCCTGGCTCCTATACATTTCCACAGCTAGGATTGCTCTCTGGTCTCTCTCTCTCTCTGACTCCTGGCTCCTATACATTTCCACAGCTAAGATTGCTCTCTGGTCTCTCTCTATCTCTGACTCCTGGCTCCTATACATTTCCACAGCTAGGATTGCTCTCTGGTCTCTCTCTCTGACTCCTGGCTCCTATACATTTCCACAGCTAAGATTGCTCTCTGGTCTCTTTCTCTGACTCCTGGCTCCTATACATTTCCACAGCTAGGATTGCTCTCTGGTCTCTCTCTCTGACTCCTGGCTCCTATACATTTCCACAGCTAGGATTGCTCTCTGGTCTCTCTCTCTCTGACTCCTGGCTCCTATACATTTCCACAGCTAGGATTGCTCTCTGGTCTCTCTCTTCTGACTCCTGGCTCCTATACATTTCCAACAGCTTAAGATTGCTCTCTGGTCTCTCTCTATCTCTGACTCCTGGCTCCCTATACATTTCCACAGCTAGGATTGCTCTCTGGTCTCTCTCTCTCTGACTCCTGGCTCCTATACATTTCCACAGCTAAGATTGCTCTCTGGTCTCTCTCTCTGACTCCTGGCTCCTATACATTTCCACAGCTAGGATTGCTCTCTGGTCTCTTTCTCTGACTCCTGGCTCCTAAACATTTCAACAGCTAAGATTGCTCTCTGGTCTCTCTCTCTCTCTGACTCCTGGCTCCTATACATTTCCACAGCTAAGATTGCTCTCTTGGTCTCTCTCTCTCTCTGACTCCTGGCTCCTAAACATTTCCACAGCTAAGATTGCTCTCTGGTAGTCTCTCTCTCTCTGACTTCCTGGCTCCTATACATTTCGCACAGCTAGGATTGCTCTCTGGTCTCTTTCTCTGACTCCTGGCTCCTAAACATTTCAACACTAAGATTGCTCCTCTGGTCTCTCTCTCTCTGACATCCTGGCTCCTATACATTTCCACAGCTAGATTGCTCTCTGTTCTCTCTCTCTGACTTCCTGCTCCTAAACATTCACAGCTAAGATTGCTCTCTGGTCTCTCTCTCTCTCTGGACTCCTGGCTCCTATACATTTCCACAGCTAAGGATTGCTCTCTGTCTCTCTCTCTGACTCCTGGCTCCTATACATTTCCACAGCTAAGATTGCTCTCTGGTCTCTCTCTCTCTCTGACTCCTGGCTCCTAAACATTTCACAGCTAGATTGCTCTCTGGTCTCTCTCTCTGACTCCTGGCTCCTATACATTTCCCAGCTAGATTGCTCTCTGGTCTCTCTCTCTCTGACTCCTGGCTCCTATACATTTCCACAGCTAAGATTGCTCTCTGGTCTCTCTCTATCTCTGACTCCTGGCTCCTATACATTTTCACAGCTAGTATTGCTCTCTGGTCTCTCTCTCTGACTCCTGGCTCCTATACATTTCCACAGCTAATATTGCTCTCTGGTCTCTCTCTCTCTGACTCCTGGCTCCTATACATTTCCACAGCTAGTATTGCTCTCTGGTCTCTCTCTCTGACTCCTGGCTCCTATACATTTCCACAGCTAAATTGCTCTCTGGTCTCTCTCTCTCTCTGACTCCTGGCTCCTATACATTTCCACAGCTACGATTGCTCTCTGGTCTCTCTCTATCTCTTACTCCTGGCTCCTATACATTTCCACAGCTAAGATTGCTCTCTGGTCTCTCTCTCTCTGACTCCTGGCTCCTATACATTTCCACAGCTAGATTGCTCTCCTGGTCTCTCTCTCTCTCTCTGACTCCTGGCTCCTATACATTTGCACAGCTAGGATTGCTCTCTGGTCTCTCTCTCTCTGGTCTCTCTCTCTCTCTGACTCCTGGCTCCTATACATTTCCACAGCTAAGATTGCTCTCTGGTCTCTCTCTCTCTCTCTGACTCCTGGCTCCTATACATTTCCACAGCTAAGATTGCTCTCTGGTCTCTCTCTCTCTCTGACTCCTGGCTCCTATACATTTCCACAGCTAAGATTGCTCTCTGGTCTCTCTCTCTCTGACTCCTGGCTCCTATACATTTTCCACAGCTAGATTGCTCTCTGGTCTCTCTCTCTCTCTGACTCCTGGCTCCTATACATTTCCACAGCTAAGATTGCTCTCTGGTCCTCTCTCTCTCTGACTCCTGGCTCCTATACATTTTCCACAGCTAAGATTGCTCTCTGGTCTCTCTCTCTGACTCCTGGCTCCTATACATTTCCACAGCTAGGATTGCTCTCTGGTCTCTCTCTCTCTGACTCCTGGCTCCTATACATTTCCACAGCTAAGATTGCTCTCTGGTCTCTCTCTATCTCTGACTCCTGGCTCCTATACATTTCCACAGCTAAGGATTGCTCTCTGGTCTCTCTCTCTCTGACTCCTGGCTCCTATACATTTCCACAGCTAGGATTGCTCTCTGGTCTCTCTCTCTCTGACTCCTGGCTCCTATACATTTCCACAGCTAGGATTGCTCTCTGGTCTCTCTCTCTCTCTGACTCCTGGCTCCTATACATTTCCACAGCTAAGATTGCTCTCTGGTCTCTCTCTCTCTGACTCCTGGCTCCTATACATTTTCCACAGCTAGGATTGCTCTCTGGTCTCTCTCTCTCTGACTCCTGGCTCCTATACATTTTCACAGCTAAGATTGCTCTCTGGTCTCTCTCTCTCTGACTCCTGGCTCCTATACATTTCCACAGCTAGGATTGCTCTCTGGTCTCTCTCTCTCTCTGACTCCTGGCTCCTATACATTTCCACAGCTAAGATTGCTCTCTGGTCTCTCTCTCTCTCTGACTCCTGGCTCCTATACATTTCCACAGCTAAGATTGCTCTCTGGTCTCTCTCTCTGACTCCTGGCTCCTATACATTTCCACAGCTAGGATTGCTCTCTGGTCTCTCTCTCTCTGACTCCTGGCTCCTATACATTTCCACAGCTAAGATTGCTCTGGTCTCTCTCTATCTCTGACTCCTGGCTCCTATACATTTCCACAGCTAGTATTGCTCTCTGGTCTCTCTCTCTGACTCCTGGCTCCTATACATTTCCACAGCTAATATTGCTCTCTGGTCTCTCTCTCTCTCTGACTCCTGGCTCCTATACATTTCCACAGCTAGTATTGCTCTCTGGTCTCTCTCTCTGACTCCTGGCTCCTATACATTTCCACAGCTAAAATTGCTCTCTGGTCTCTCTCTATCTCTGACTCCTGGCTCCTATACATTTCCACAGCTAAGATTGCTCTCTGGTCTCTCTCTCTCTCTCTGACTCCTGGCTCCTATACATTTCCACAGCTAAGATTGCTCTCTGGTCTCTCTCTCCCTGACTCCTGCTCCTAAACATTTCCACAGCTAGGATTGCTCTCTGGTCTCTCTCTCTATCTCTGACTCCTGGCTCCTATACATTTCCACAGCTAACTATTGCTCTCTGATCTCTCTCTCTCCCTGACTCCTGGCTCCTATACATTCCACAGCTAGGATTGCTCTCTGGTCTCTCTCTATCTCTGACTCCTGGCTCCTATACATTTCCACAGCTAAGATTTGCTCTCTGGTCTCTCTACTCTCTGACTCCTGGCTCCTATACATTTCCACAGCCGAGATTGCTCTCTGGTCTCTCTATCTCTTGACTCCTGGCTCCTATACATTTCCACAGCTAGGATTGCTCTCTGGTCTCTCTCTCTCTCTCTGACTCCTGGCTCCTATACATTTCCACAGCTAAGATTGCTCTCTGGTCTCTCTCTCTCCTTGACTCCTGGCTCCTATACATTTCCACAGCTAAGATTGCTCTCTGGTCTCTCTCTCTCTGACTCCTGGCTCCTATACATTTCCACAGCTAGGATTGCTCTCTGGTCTCTCTCTATCTCTGACTCCTGGCTCCTATACATTTTCCACAGCTAGAGATTGCTCTTCTGGTCTCTCTCTATCTCTGACTTCCTGGCTCCTATACATTTCCACAGCTAGGATTGCTCTCTGGTCTCTCTATCTCTGACTCTGGCTCCTATACATTTCCACAGCTAGGATTGCTCTCTGGTCTCTCTCTCTCTCTGACTCCTGGCTCCTATACATTTCCACAGCTAAGGATTGCTCTCTGATCTCTCTCTCTCTCTCTGACTCCTGGCTCCTATACATTTCCACAGCTAGATTGCTCTCTGGTCTCTCTCTATCTCTGACTCCTGGCTCCTATACATTTTCCACAGCTTAAGATTGCTCTCTGGTCTCTCTCTCTCTGACTCCTGGCTCCTATACATTTCCACAGCTAGATTGCTCTTCTGGTCTCTCTATCTCTCTGACTCCTGGCTCCTATACATTTCCACAGCTTAGATTGGCTCTCTGGTCTCTCTCTCTCTCTGACTCCTGGCTCCTATACATTTTCAACAGCTAGATTGCTCTCTGGTCTCTCTCTCTCTGACTCCTGGCTCCTATACATTTCCACAGCTAAGATTGCTCTCTGGTCTCTCTCTCTATCTGACTCCCTGGACTCCTATACATTTCCACAGCTAAGATTGCTCTCTGGTCTCTCTCTCTGACTCCTGGCTCCTATACATTTCCACAGCTAAGATTGCTCTCTGGTCTCTCTCTCCCTGACTCCTGGCTCCTATACATTTCCACAGCTAAGATTGCTCTCTGGTCTCTCTCTCTCTGACTCCTGGCTCCTATACATTTCCACAGCTAAGATTGCTCTCTGGTCTCTCTCTCTCCCTGACTCCTGGCTCCTATACATTTCCACAGCTAGGATTGCTCTCTGGTCTCTCTCTATCTCTGACTCCTGGCTCCTATACATTTCCACAGCTAGATGCTCTCTGGCTCTTCTCTGACTCCTGGCTCCTATACATTTCCACAGCTAAGATTGCTCTCTGGTCTCTCTCTCTCTGACTCCTGGCTCCTATACATTTCCACAGCTAGGATTGCTCTCTGGTCTCTCTCTACTCTGACTCCTGGCTCCTATACATTTCCACAGCTAAGATTGCTCTCTGGTCTCTCTATCTCTGACTCCTGGCTCCTATACATTTCCACAGCTAAGATTGCTCTCTGATCTCTCTCTCTCCCTGACTCCTGGCTCCTATACATTTCCACAGCTAGGATTGCTCTCTGGTCTCTCTCTATCTCTGACTCCTGGCTCCTATACATTTCCCAGGCTAAGATTGCTCTCTGTCTCTCTCTCTCCTGACTCCTGGCTCCTATACATTTCCACAGCTAGATTGCTCTCTGGTCTCTCTATCTCTGACTCCTGGCTCCTATACATTTCCACAGCTAAGATTGCTCTCTGGTCTCTCTCTATCTCTGACTCCTGGCTCCTATACATTTCCACAGCTAGGATTGCTCTCTGGTCTCTCTCTATCTCTGACTCCTGGCTCCTATACATTTCCACAGCTAGGATTGCTCTCTGGTCCTCTCTCTCTCTCCTGACTCCTGGGCTCCTATACATTTTCCACAGCTAGGATTGCTCTCTGGTCTCTCTATCTCTGACTCCTGGCTCCTATAACATTTCCACCAGCTAAGATTTGCTCTCTGGTCTCTCTCTCTCTGACTCCTGGCTCCTATACATTTCCACAGCTAGGATTGCTCTCTGGTCTCTCTCTCCCTGACTCCTGGCTCCTATACATTTCCACAGCTAGGATTGCTCTCTGGTCTCTCTCTCTCTCTGACTCCTGGCTCCTATACATTTCCACAGCTAGGATTGCTCTCTGGTCTCTCTTCTCTGACCTCCTGGCTCCTAAACATTTCAACAGCTAAGATTGCTCTCTGGTCTCTCTCTCTCTGACTCCTGGCTCCTAAACATTTCCACAGCTAGGATTGTTCTCTGGTCTCTCTCTCTCTCTGATCTCCTGGCTCCCTATACATTTCCACAGCTAGAGATTGCTCTCTGGTCTCTCTCTCTCTCTTACTCCTGGCTCCTATACATTTTCCACAGCTAGTATTGCTCTCTGGTCTCTATCCTCTGACACTCCCTGCTCCAATAAATTTCCACAGCTGGGAGATTGCTCTCTGGTCTCCTCTATCTCTGGACTCCTGGCTACCTATACATTTCCACAGCTAGGATTGCTCTCCTGATCTCTCTCTATCTTTACTCCTGGCTTCCTATACGTTTTCCACAGCTAGGATTGCTCTCTGGTCTTTCTCTCTCTCCTTACTCCTGGCTCCTATACATTTCCCACAGCTAAGATTGCTCTCTGAGCTCTCCTCTCTACTATCTCTGACTCCTGGCGTCCTATACATTTCCACAGCTAAGATTGCTCTCTGGTCTCTCTCTATCTCTGACTCATGGCTTCCTATACATTTCACAGCTAGGATTGCTCTCCTGTCTCTCATCATCTCTGACTCCTGGCTCCTAATACAGTTTCCACAGATAGGGATTGCTCTCTGGTATCTCTCCTCTCTCTGACTCCTGGCTCCTATACATTTCCACAGCTAAGATTGCTCTCTGGTCTCTCTCTCTCTGACTCCTGGCTCCTATACATTTCCACAGCTAGGATTGCTCTCTGGTCTCTCTCTCTCTGACTCCTGGCTCCTATACATTTCCACAGCTAGGATTGCTCTCTGGTCTCTTTCTCTGACTCCTGGCTCCTAAACATTTCAACAGCTAAGATTGCTCTCTGGTCTCTCTCTCTCTGACTCCTGGCTCCTATACATTTCCACAGCTAGGATTGCTCTCTGGTCTCTTTCTCTGACTCCTGGCTCCTAAACATTTCAACAGCTAAGATTGCTCTCTGGTCTCTCTCTCTCTGACTCCTGGCTCCTATACATTTCCACAGCTAGGATTGCTCTCTGGTCTCTTTCTCTGACTCCTGGCTCCTAAACATTTCAACAGCTAAGATTGCTCTCTGGTCTCTCTCTCTCTGACTCCTGGCTCCTATACATTTCCACAGCTAGGATTGCTCTCTGGTCTCTCTCTCTCTGACTCCTGGCTCCTAAACATTTCAACAGCTAAGATTGCTCTCTGGTCTCTCTCTCTCTTACTCCTGGCTCCTATACATTTCCACAGCTAGGATTGCTCTCTGGTCTCTCTCTCTGACTCCTGGCTCCTATACATTTCCACAGCTAAGATTGCTCTCTGGTCTCTCTATCTCTGACTCCTGGCTCCTATACATTTCCACAGCTAAGATTGCTCTCTGGTCTCTCTCTCTCTCTGACTCCTGGCTCCTATACATTTCCACAGCTAAGATTGCTCTCTGGTCTCTCTCTCTCTCTGACTCCTGGCTCCTATACATTTCCACAGCTAGGATTGCTCTCTGGTCTCTTTCTCTGACTCCTGGCTCCTAAACATTTCAACAGCTAAGATTGCTCTCTGGTCTCTCTCTCTCTTACTCCTGGCTCCTATACATTTCCACAGCTAGGATTGCTCTCTGGTCTCTCTCTCTGACTCCTGGCTCCTATACATTTCCACAGCTAAGATTGCTCTCTGGTCTCTCTATCTCTGACTCCTGGCTCCTATACATTTCCGCAGCTAAGATTGCTCTCTGGTCTCTCTCTCTCTCTGACTCCTGGCTCCTATACATTTCCACAGCTAAGATTGCTCTCTGGTATCTCTCTCTCTCTGACTCCTGGCTCCTATACATTTCCACAGCTAGGATTGCTCTCTGGTCTCTTTCTCTGACTCCTGGCTCCTAAACATTTCAACAGCTAAGATTGCTCTCTGGTCTCTCTCTCTCTGACTCCTGGCTCCTATACATTTCCACAGCTAGGATTGCTCTCTGGTCTCTTTCTCTGACTCCTGGCTCCTAAACATTTCAACAGCTAAGATTGCTCTCTGGTCTCTCTCTCTCTGACTCCTGGCTCCTATACATTTCCACAGCTAGGATTGCTCTCTGGTCTCTTTCTCTGACTCCTGGCTCCTAAACATTTCAACAGCTAAGATTGCTCTCTGGTCTCTCTCTCTCTCTGACTCCTGGCTCCTATACATTTCCACAGCTAAGATTGCTCTCTGGTCTCTCTCTCTCTCTGACTCCTGGCTCCTATACATTTCCGCAGCTAAGATTGCTCTCTGGTCTCTCTCTCTCTCTGACTCCTGGCTCCTATACATTTCCACAGCTAAGATTGCTCTCTGGTCTCTCTCTCTGACTCCTGGCTCCTATACATTTCCACAGCTAAGATTGCTCTCTGGTCTCTCTCTCTCTCTGACTCCTGGCTCCTACACATTTCCACAGCTAGGATTGCTCTCTGGTCTCTCTCTATCTCTGACTCCTGGCTCCTATACATTTCCACAGCTAGGATTGCTCTCTGGTCTCTCTCTCTCTCTGACTCCTGGCTCCTATACATTTCCACAGCTAGGATTGCTCTCATGTCTCTCTCTATCACTGACTCCTGGCTCCTATACATTTCCACAGTTAAGAATGCTCTCTGGGGTCTTTCTCTCTCTCTCTCTCTGACTCCTGGCTCCTAAACATTTCCATAGCTAGGATTGCTCTCTGGGGTCTTTCTCTCTCTCTCTCTGATTCCTGGCTCCTATACATTTCCACAGCTAAGATTGCTCTCTGGTCTCTCTCTCCCTGAGACCTGGCTCCTATACATTTCCACAGCTAGGATTGCTCTCTGGTCTCTCTCTCTGACTCCTGGCTCCTATACATTTCCACAACTAGGATTGGTCTCTGGTCTCTCTCGCTCTGACACCTGGCTCCTATACATTTTCACAGCTAAAATTGCTCTCTGGTCTCTCTCTCTCTCTCTCTCTCTCTGACTCCTGGCTCCTATACATTTCCACAGCTGAGATTGCTCTCTGGTCTTTCTCTCTCTCTGATTCCTGGCTCCTATACATTTCCACAGCTAATATTGCTCTCTGGTCTCTCTCTCTCTCTGACTCCTGGCTCCTATACATTTCCACAGCTAATATTGCTCTCTGGTCTCTCTCTCTCTCTGACTCCTGGCTCCTATACATTTCCACAGCTAAGATTGCTCTCTGGTCTCTCTCTCTCTCTGACTCCTGGCTCCTATACATTTCCACAGCTAGGATTGCTCTCTGGTCTCTTTCTCTCTCTCTGACTCCTGGCTCCTATACATTTCCACAGCTAATATTGCTCTCTGGTCTCTCTCTCTCTCTGACTCCTGGCTCCTATACATTTCCACAGCTGAGATTGCTCTCTGGTCTCTCTCTATCTCTGACTCCTGGCTCCTATACATTTTCACAGCTGGGATTGCTCTCTAGTCTCTCTCTCTGACTCCTGGCTCCTATACATTTCCACAGCTAAGATTGCTCTCTGGTCTCTCTCTCTCTCTGACTCCTGGCTCCTATACATTTCCACAGCTAGGATTGCTCTCTGGTCTCTCTCTGACTCCTGGCTCCTATACATTTCCACAGCTAATATTGCTCTCTGGTCTCTCTCTCTCTCTGACTCCTGGCTCCTATACATTTCCACAGCTGGGATTGCTCTCTGGTCTCTCTCTATCTCTGACTCCTGGCTCCTATACATTTCCACAGCTGGGATTGCTCTCTGGTCTCTCTATCTCTGACTCCTGGCTCCAATACATTTCCACAGCTAAGATTGCTCTCTGGTCTCTCTCTCTCACTCCTGGCTCCTATACATTTTCACAGCTAGTATTGCTCTCTGGTCTCTCTCTCTCTGACTCCTGGCTCCAATACATTTCCACAGCTAAGATTGCTCTCTGATCTCTCTCTATCTCTGACTCCTGGCTCCTATACATTTCCACAGCTGGGATTGCTCTATGGTCTCTCTCTCTCACTCCTGGCTCCTATACATTTTCACAGCTAGTATTGCTCTCTGGTCTCTCTCTCTCTGACTCCTGGCTCCAATACATTTCCACAGCTAAGATTGCTCTCTGATCTCTCTCTATCTCTGACTCCTGGCTCCTATACATTTCCACAGCTGGGATTGCTCTCTGGTCTCTTGCTCTCTGACTCCTGGCTCCTATACATTTCCACAGCTAAGATTGCTTTCTGGTCTCTCTCTCTCTCTCTGACTCCTGGCTCCTATACATTTCCACAGCTAAGATTGCTCTCTGGTCTCTCTCTATCTCTGACTCCTGGCTCCTATACATTTCCACAGCTAAGATTGCTCTCTGATCTCTCTCTATCTCTGACTCCTGGCTCCTATACATTTCCACAGCTAAGATTGCTCTCTGGTCTCTCTCTCTGATTCCCGGCTCCTATACATTTTCACAGCTAGTATTGCTCTCTGGTCTCTCTCTCTGACTCCTGGCTCCAATACATTTCCACAGCTAAGATTGCTCTCTGGTCTCTCTCTATCTCTGACTCCTGGCTCCTATACATTTCCACAGCTGGGATTGCTCTCTGGTCTCTTGCTCTCTGACTCCTGGCTCCTATACATTTCCACAGCTAAGAATGCTCTCTGGTCTCTCTCTCTCTCCCTGACTCCTGGCTCCTATACATTTCCACAGCTAAAATTGCTCTCTGGTCTCTCTCTCTCTCTTACTCCTGGCTCCTATAAATTTCCACAGCTAAAATTGCTCTCTGGTCTCTCTCTATCTCTGACTCCTGGCTCCTATACATTTCCACAGCTACGATTGCTCTCTGGTCTCTCTCTATCTCTTACTCCTGGCTCCTATACATTTCCACAGCTAAAATTGCTCTCTGGTCTCTCTCTATCTCTGACTCCTGGCTCCTATACGTTTCCACAGCTAAGATTGCTCTCTGGTCTCTCTCTCTCTCTGACTCCTGGCTCCTATACGTTTCCACAGCTAAGATTGCTCTCTGGTCTCTCTCTATCTCTGACTCCTGGCTCCTATACATTTCCACAGCTAAAATTGCTTTCTGGTCTCTCTCTCTCTCTTACTCCTGGCTCCTATAAATTTCCACAGCTAAAATTGCTCTCTGGTCTCTCTCTATCTCTGACTCCTGGCTCCTATACGTTTCCACAGCTAGGATTGCTCTCTGGTCTCTCTCTCTCTCTGACTCCTGGCTCCTATACATTTCCACAGCTAAGATTGCTCTCTGGTCTCTCTCTCTCTCTGACTCCTGGCTCCTATACATTTCCACAGCTGAGATTGCTCTCTGGTCTCTCTCTCTCTCTCTGACTCCTGGCTCCTATACATTTCCACAGCTAAGATTGCTCTCTGGTCTCTCTCTATCTCTGACTCCTGGCTCCTATACATTTCCACAGCTAAGATTGCTCTCTGGTCTCTCTCTGACTCCTGGCTCCTATACATTTTCACAGCTAGGATTGCTCTCTAGGCTCTCTCTCTGACTCCTGGCTCCTATACATTTCCGCAGCTAAGATTGCTCTCTGGTCTCTCTATCTCTGACTCCTGGCTCCTATACATTTCCGCAGCTAAGATTGCTCTCTGGTCTTTCTCTCTCTCTGACTCCTGGCTCCTATACATTTCCACAGCTAGGATTGCTCTCTGGTCTCTCTCTGACTCCTGGCTCCTAAACATTTCCACAGCTAAGATTGCTCTCTGGTCTCTCTCTATCTCTGACTCCTGGCTCCTATACATTTCCACAGCTAAGATTGCTCTCTGGTCTCTCTCTATCTCTGACTCCTGGCTCCTATACATTTCCACAGTTAAGAATGCTCTCTGGGGTCTTTCTCTCTCTCTCTCTCTGACTCCTGGCTCCTATACATTTCCACAGCTAGGATTGCTCTCTGGTCTCTCTCTCCCTGACACCTGGCTCCTATACATTTCCACAGCTAAGATTGCTCTCTGGTCTCTCTCTCTCTGACTCCTGGCTCCTATACATTTCCACAGCTAATATTGCTCTCTGGTCTCTCTCTCTCTCTGACTCCTGGCTCCTATACATTTCCACAGCTGGGATTGCTCTCTGGTCTCTCTCTATCTCTGACTCCTGGCTCCTATACATTTCCACAGCTGAGATTGCTCTCTGGTCTCTCTCTATCTCTGACTCCTGGCTCCTATACATTTCGACAGCTGGGATTGCTCTCTAGTCTCTCTCTCTGACTCCTGGCTCCTATACATTTCCACAGATAAGATTGCTCTCTGGTCTCTCTCTCTCTCTGACTCCTGGCTCCTATACATTTCCACAGCTGAGATTGCTCTCTGGTCTCTCTCTCTCTCTGACTCCTGGCTCCTATACATTTCCACAGCTAATATTGCTCTCTGGTCTCTCTCTATCTCTGACTCCTGGCTCCTATACATTTCCACAGCTGGGATTGCTCTCTAGTCTCTCTCTCTGACTCCTGGCTCCTATACATTTCCACAGATAAGATTGCTCTCTGGTCTCTCTATCTCTTGACTCCTGGCTCCTATACATTTCCACAGCTGGGATTGCTCTCTGGTCTCTCTCTATCTCTGACTCCTGGCTCCTATACATTTTCACAGCTAGTATTGCTCTCTGGTCTCTCTCTCTGACTCCTGGCTCCTATACATTTCCACAGCTAAGATTGCTTTCTGGTCTCTCTCTATCTCTGACTCCTGGCTCCTATACATTTTCACAGCTAGTATTGCTCTCTGGTCTCTCTCTCTGACTCCTGGCTCCTATACATTTCCACAGCTAATATTGCTCTCTGGTCTCTCTCTCTCTCTGACTCCTGGCTCCTATACATTTCCACAGCTAGTATTGCTCTCTGGTCTCTCTCTCTGACTCCTGGCTCCTATACATTTCCACAGCTAAAATTGCTCTCTGGTCTCTCTCTATCTCTGACTCCTGGCTCCTATACATTTCCACAGCTACGATTGCTCTCTGGTCTCTCTCTATCTCTTACTCCTGGCTCCTATACATTTCCACAGCTAAAATTGCTCTCTGGTCTCTCTCTATCTCTGACTCCTGGCTCCTATACGTTTCCACAGCTAAGATTGCTCTCTGGTCTCTATCTTTCTCTCTGACTCCTGGCTCCTATACATTTCCACAGATAAGATTGCTCTCTGGTCTCTTTCTCTGACTCCTGGCTCCTAAACATTTCCACAGCTAAGATTGCTCTCTGGTCTCTCTCTTTCTCTGACTCCTGGCTCCTAAACATTTCCACAGCTAAGATTGCTCTCTGGTCTCTCTCTATCTCTTACTCCTGGCTCCTATACATTTCCACAGCTAAAATTGCTCTCTGGTCTCTCTCTATCTCTGACTCCTGGCTCCTATACGTTTCCACAGCTAAGATTGCTCTCTGGTCTCTATCTTTCTCTCTGACTCCTGGCTCCTATACATTTTCACAGCTAGGATTGCTCTCTGGTCTCTCTCTCTGACTCCTGGCTCCTAAACATTTCCACAGCTAAGATTGCTCTCTGGTCTCTCTCTCTCTCTCTGACTCCTGGCTCCTATACGTTTCCACAACTAAGATTGCTCTCTGGTCTCTCTCTGACTCCTGGCTCCTATACATTTCCACAGCTAAGATTGCTCTCTGGTCTCTCTCTCTCTCACTGACTCCTGGCTCCTATACGTTTCCACAACTAAGATTGCTCTCTGGTCTCTCTCTCTCTCTGACTCCTGGCTCCTATACATTTCCACAGATAAGATTGCTCTCTGGTCTCTCTCTCTCTCTGACTCCTGGCTCCTATACATTTCCACAGATAAGATTGCTCTCTGGTCTCTCTCTCTCTGACTCCTGGCTCCTAAACATTTCCACAGCTAAGATTGCTCTCTGGTCTCTCTCTCTCTCTGACTCCTGGCTCCTATACATTTCCACAGATAAGATTGCTCTCTGGTCTCTTTCTCTGACTCCTGGCTCCTAAACATTTCCACAGCTAAGATTGCTCTCTGGTCTCTCTCTCTCTGACTCCTGGCTCCTATACATTTCCACAGCTAAGATTGCTCTCTGGTCTCTCTATCTCTTGACTACTGGCTCCTATACATTTCCACAGCTAGGATTGCTCTCTGGTCTCTCTCTCTCTGACTCCTGGCTCCTGAACATTTCCACAGCTAGGATTGCTCTCTGGTCTCTCTCTCTGACTCCTGGCTCCTATACATTTCCGCAGCTAAGATTGCTCTCTGGTCTCTCTCTCTCTGACTCCTGGCTCCTATACATTTCCACAGCTAAGATTGCTTTCTGGTCTCTCTCTATCTCTGACTCCTGGCTCCTATACATTTTCACAGCTAGTATTGCTCTCTGGTCTCTCTCTCTGACTCCTGGCTCCTATACATTTCCACAGCTAATATTGCTCTCTGGTCTCTCTCTCTCTCTGACTCCTGGCTCCTATACATTTCCACAGCTAGTATTGCTCTCTGGTCTCTCTCTCTGACTCCTGGCTCCTATACATTTCCACAGCTAAAATTGCTCTCTGGTCTCTCTCTATCTCTGACTCCTGGCTCCTATACATTTCCACAGCTACGATTGCTCTCTGGTCTCTCTCTATCTCTTACTCCTGGCTCCTATACATTTCCACAGCTAAGATTGCTCTCTGGTCTCTCTCTCTCTGACTCCTGGCTCCTATACGTTTCCACAGCTAAGATTGCTCTCTGGTCTCTATCTTTCTCTCTGACTCCTGGCTCCTATACATTTCCACAGATAAGATTGCTCTCTGGTCTCTTTCTCTGACTCCTGGCTCCTAAACATTTCCACAGCTAAGATTGCTCTCTGGTCTCTCTCTTTCTCTGACTCCTGGCTCCTAAACATTTCCACAGCTAAGATTGCTCTCTGGTCTCTCTCTATCTCTTACTCCTGGCTCCTATACATTTCCACAGCTAAAATTGCTCTCTGGTCTCTCTCTATCTCTGACTCCTGGCTCCTATACGTTTCCACAGCTAAGATTGCTCTCTGGTCTCTATCTTTCTCTCTGACTCCTGGCTCCTATACATTTTCACAGCTAGGATTGCTCTCTGGTCTCTCTCTCTGACTCCTGGCTCCTAAACATTTCCACAGCTAAGATTGCTCTCTGGTCTCTCTCTCTCTCTCTGACTCCTGGCTCCTATACGTTTCCACAACTAAGATTGCTCTCTGGTCTCTCTCTGACTCCTGGCTCCTATACATTTCCACAGCTAAGATTGCTCTCTGGTCTCTCTCTCTCTCTCTGACTCCTGGCTCCTATACGTTTCCACAACTAAGATTGCTCTCTGGTCTCTCTCTCTCTCTGACTCCTGGCTCCTATACATTTCCACAGCTAGTATTGCTCTCTGGTCTCTTTCTCTGACTCCTGGCTCCTAAACATTTCCACAGCTAAGATTGCTCTCTGGTCTCTCTCTCTCTGACTCCTGGCTCCTATACATTTCCACAGCTAAGATTGCTCTCTGGTCTCTCTATCTCTTGACTACTGGCTCCTATACATTTCCACAGCTAGGATTGCTCTCTGGTCTCTCTCTCTCTGACTCCTGGCTCCTGAACATTTCCACAGCTAGGATTGCTCTCTGGTCTCTCTCTCTGACTCCTGGCTCCTATACATTTCCGCAGCTAAGATTGCTCTCTGGTCTCTCTCTCTCTGACTCCTGGCTCCTATACATTTCCACAGCTAAGATTGCTCTCTGGTCTCTCTCTCTCTCTGACTCCTGGCTCCTATACATTTCCACACCTAAGAATGCTCTCTGGTCTCTCTATCTCTTGACTACTGGCTCCTATACATTTCCACAGCTAGGATTGCTCTCTGGTCTCTCTCTCTCTGACTCCTGGCTCCTATACATTTCCACAGCTAAGATTGCTTTCTGGTCTCTCTCTATCTCTGACTCCTGGCTCCTATACATTTTCACAGCTAGTATTGCTCTCTGGTCTCTCTCTCTGACTCCTGGCTCCTATACATTTCCACAGCTAAGATTGCTCTCTGGTCTCTCTCTCTCTCTGACTCCTGGCTCCTATACATTTCCACAGCTAGTATTGCTCTCTGGTCTCTCTCTCTGACTCCTGGCTCCTATACATTTCCACAGCTAAAATTGCTCTCTGGTCTCTCTCTATCTCTGACTCCTGGCTCCTATACATTTCCACAGCTACGATTGCTCTCTGGTCTCTCTCTATCTCTTACTCCTGGCTCCTATACATTTCCACAGCTAAGATTGCTCTCTGGTCTCTCTCTCTCTGACTCCTGGCTCCTATACGTTTCCACAGCTAAGATTGCTCTCTGGTCTCTATCTTTCTCTCTGACTCCTGGCTCCTATACATTTCCACAGATAAGATTGCTCTCTGGTCTCTTTCTCTGACTCCTGGCTCCTAAACATTTCCACAGCTAAGATTGCTCTCTGGTCTCTCTCTTTCTCTGACTCCTGGCTCCTAAACATTTCCACAGCTAAGATTGCTCTCTGGTCTCTCTCTATCTCTTACTCCTGGCTCCTATACATTTCCACAGCTAAAATTGCTCTCTGGTCTCTCTCTATCTCTGACTCCTGGCTCCTATACGTTTCCACAGCTAAGATTGCTCTCTGGTCTCTATCTTTCTCTCTGACTCCTGGCTCCTATACATTTTCACAGCTAGGATTGCTCTCTGGTCTCTCTCTCTGACTCCTGGCTCCTAAACATTTCCACAGCTAAGATTGCTCTCTGGTCTCTCTCTCTCTCTCTGACTCCTGGCTCCTATACGTTTCCACAACTAAGATTGCTCTCTGGTCTCTCTCTGACTCCTGGCTCCTATACATTTCCACAGCTAAGATTGCTCTCTGGTCTCTCTCTCTCTCTCTGACTCCTGGCTCCTATACGTTTCCACAACTAAGATTGCTCTCTGGTCTCTCTCTCTCTCTGACTCCTGGCTCCTATACATTTCCACAGATAAGATTGCTCTCTGGTCTCTTTCTCTGACTCCTGGCTCCTAAACATTTCCACAGCTAAGATTGCTCTCTGGTCTCTCTCTCTCTCTGACTCCTGGCTCCTATACATTTCCACAGATAAGATTGCTCTCTGGTCTCTTTCTCTGACTCCTGGCTCCTAAACATTTCCACAGCTAAGATTGCTCTCTGGTCTCTCTCTCTCTGACTCCTGGCTCCTATACATTTCCACAGCTAAGATTGCTCTCTGGTCTCTCTATCTCTTGACTACTGGCTCCTATACATTTCCACAGCTAGGATTGCTCTCTGGTCTCTCTCTCTCTGACTCCTGGCTCCTGAACATTTCCACAGCTAGGATTGCTCTCTGGTCTCTCTCTCTGACTCCTGGCTCCTATACATTTCCGCAGCTAAGATTGCTCTCTGGTCTCTCTCTCTCTGACTCCTGGCTCCTATACATTTCCACAGCTAAGATTGCTCTCTGGTCTCTCTCTCTCTCTGACTCCTGGCTCCTATACATTTCCACACCTAAGAATGCTCTCTGGTCTCTCTATCTCTTGACTACTGGCTCCTATACATTTCCACAGCTAGGATTGCTCTCTGGTCTCTCTCTCTCTGACTCCTGGCTCCTGAACATTTCCACAGCTAGGATTGCTCTCTGGTCTCTCTCTCTGACTCCTGGCTCCTATACATTTCCACAGCTAGGATTGCTCTCTGGTCTCTCTCTCTGACTCCTGGCTCCTATACATTTCCACAGCTAAGATTGCTCTCTGACTCCTGGCTCCTATACATTTCCACACCTAAGAATGCTCTCTGGTCTCTCTCTCTGACTCCTGGCTCCTATACATTTTCATAGCTAGGATTGCTCTCTGGTCTCTCTCTCTCTCTGACTCCTGGCTCCTATACATTTCCGCAGCTAAGATTGCTCTCTGGTCTCTCTCTCTCTGACTCCTGGCTCCTATACATTTCCACAGCTAGGATTGCTCTCTGGTCTCTCTCTCTCTGACTCCTGGCTCCTATACATTTCCACAGCTAAGATTGCTCTCTGATCTCTCTCTATCTCTGACTCCTGGCTCCTATACATTTCCACAGCTAAGATTGCTCTCTGGTCTCTCTCTCTCTGACTCCTGGCTCCTATACATTTCCACAGCCGAGATTGCTCTCTGGTCTCTCTCTCTGACTCCTGGCTCCTATATGTTTCCACAGCTAAGATTGCTCTCTGGTCTCTCTCTATCTCTTGACTCCTGGCTCCTATACATTTCCACAGCTAGGATTGCTCTCTGGTCTCTCTCTATCTCTGACTCCTGGCTCCTATACATTTCCACAGCTAGTATTGCTCTCTGGTCTCTCTCTATCTCTGACTCCTGGCTCCTATACATTTCCACAGCTAAGATTGCTCTCTGGTCTCTCTATCTGACTCCTGGCTCCTATACATTTCCACAGCTAGGATTGCTCTCTGGTCTCTCTCTCCCTGACTCCTGGCTCCTATAAATTTTCACAGCTAGGATTGCTCTCTGGTCTCTCGCTCTAACACCTGGCTCCTATACATTTTCACAGCTAGTATTGCTCTCTGGTCTCTCTCTCTCTGACTCCTGGCTCCTAAACATTTCCACAGCTGAGATTGCTCTCTAGTCTCTCTCTCTATCTCTGACTCCTGGCTCCTATACATTTCCACAGCTAATATTGCTCTCTGGTCTCTCTCTCTGACTCCTGGCTCCTAAACATTTCCACAGCTGGGATTGCTCTCTGGTCTCTTGCTCTCTGACTCCTGGCTCCTATACATTTCCACAGCTAAAATTGCTCTCTGGTCTCTCTCTCTCTCTTACTCCTGGCTCCTATAAATTTCCACAGCTAAAATTGCTCTCTGGTCTCTCTCTCTCTCTGACTCCTGGCTCCTATACGTTTCCACAGCTAGGATTGCTCTCTGGTCTCTCTCTCCCTGACTCCTGGCTCCTATACATTTCCACAGCTAAGATTGCTCTCTGATCTCTCTCTCTCTCTATCTCTGACTCCTGGCTCCTATACATTTCCACAGCTAAGATTGCTCTCTGGTCTCTCTCTATCTCTGACTCCTGGCTCCTATACATTTCCACAGCTAAGATTGCTCTCTGGTCTCTCTCTCTCTGACTCCTGGCTCCTATACATTTCCACAGCTAAGATTGCTCTCTGGTCTCTCTATCTCTGACTCCTGGCTCCTATACATTTCCGCAGCTAAGATTGCTCTCTGGTCTCTCTCTCTCTCTGACTCCTGGCTCCTTTACATTTCCACAGCTAAGATTGCTCTCTGGTCTCTCTATCTCTAACTCCTGGCTCCTACACATTTCCACAGCTAGGATTGCTCTCTGGTCTCTCTCTATCTCTGACTCCTGGCTCCTATACATTTCCACAGCTAAGATTGCTCTCTGGTCTCTCTCTCTCTGACTCCTGGCTCCTATACATTTTCATAGCTAGGATTGCTCTCTGGTCTCTCTCTCTCTCTGACTCCTGGCTCCTATACATTTCCGCAGCTAAGATTGCTCTCTGGTCTCTCTCTCTCTGACCCCTGGCTCCTATACATTTCCACAGCTAAGATTGCTCTCTGATCTCTATCTATCTCTGACTCCTGGCACCTATACATTTCCACAGCTAGGATTGCTCTCTGGTCTCTCTCTCTCTGACTCCTGGCTCCTATACATTTCCACAGCTAAGATTGCTCTCTGGTCTCTTTCTCTGACTCCTGGCTCCTAAACATTTCCACAGCTAAGATTGCTCTCTGGTCTCTCTCTGACTCCTGGCTCCTATACATTTCCACAGCTAAGATTGCTCTCTGGTCTCTCTCTATCTCTGACTCCTGGCTCCTATACATTTCCACAGCTAAGATTGCTCTCTGGTCTCTCTCTCTCTGACTCCTGGCTCCTATACATTTCCACAGCCGAGATTGCTCTCTGGTCTCTCTATCTCTTGACTACTGGCTCCTATACATTTCCACAGCTAAGATTGCTCTCTGGTCTCTCTCTCTCTCTTACTCCTGGCTCCTATAAATTTCCACAGCTAAAATTGCTCTCTGGTCTCTCTCTCTCTCTGACTCCTGGCTCCTATACGTTTCCACAGCTAGGATTGCTCTCTGGTCTCTCTCTCCCTGACTCCTGGCTCCTATACATTTCCACAGCTAAGATTGCTCTCTGATCTCTCTCTCTCTCTATCTCTGACTCCTGGCTCCTATACATTTCCACAGCTAAGATTGCTCTCTGGTCTCTCTCTATCTCTGACTCCTGGCTCCTATACATTTCCACAGCTAAGATTGCTCTCTGATCTCTCTCTCTCTCTGACTCCTGGCACCTATACATTTCCACAGCTAGGATTGCTCTCTGGTCTCTCTCTCTGACTCCTGGCTCCTATATATTTCCATAGGTATGATTGCTCTCTGGTCTCTCTCTCTGACTCCTGGCTCCTATACATTTCCACAGCTAGGATTGCTCTCTGGTCTCTCTCTCTGACTCCTGGCTCCTATACATTTCCACAGCTAGGATTGCTCTCTGTTCTCTTTCTCTGACTCCTGGCTCCTAAACATTTCAACAGCTAAGATTGCTCTCTGGTCTCTCTCTCTCTGACTCCTGGCTCCTATACATTTCCACAGCTAGGATTGCTCTCTGGTCTCTTTCTCTGACTCCTGGCTCCTAAACATTTCAACAGCTAAGATTGCTCTCTGGTCTCTCTCTCTCTCTGACTCCTGGCTCCTATACATTTCCACAGCTAAGATTGCTCTCTGGTCTCTCTCTCTCTGACTCCTGGCTCCTATACATTTCCGCAGCTAAGATTGCTTTCTGGTCTCTCTCTCTCTCTGACTCCTGGCTCCTATACATTTCCACAGCTAAGATTGCTCTCTGGTCTCTCTATCTCTGACTCCTGGCTCCTATACATTTCCGCAGCTAAGATTGCTCTCTGGTCTCTCTCTCTCTCTGACTCCTGGCTCCTATACATTTCCGCAGCTAAGATTGCTCTCTGGTCTCTCTCTCTCTCTGACTCCTGGCTCCTATACATTTCCACAGCTAAGATTGCTCTCTGGTCTCTCTATCTCTAACTCCTGGCTCCTACACATTTCCACAGCTAGGATTGCTCTCTGGTCTCTCTCTATCTCTGACTCCTGGCTCCTATACATTTCCGCAGCTAAGATTGCTCTCTGGTCTTTCTCTCTCTCTGACTCCTGGCTCCTATACATTTCCACAGCTAAGATTGCTCTCTAGTCTCTTTCTCTGACTCCTGGCTCCTAAACATTTCCACAGCTAAGATTGCTCTCTGGTCTCTCTCTGACTCCTGGCTCCTATACATTTCCACAGCTAAGATTGCTCTCTGGTCTCTCTCTATCTCTGACTCCTGGCTCCTATACATTTCCACAGCTAAGATTGCTCTCTGGTCTCTCTCTCTCTGACTCCTGGCTCCTATACATTTCCACAGCCGAGATTGCTCTCTGGTCTCTCTATCTCTTGACTACTGGCTCCTATACATTTCCACAGCTAGGATTGCTCTCTGGTCTCTCTCTGACTCCTGGCTCCTATACATTTCCACAGCTAAGATTGCTCTCTGGTCTCTCTCTCTCTGACTCCTGGCTCCTATACATTTCCACAGCCGAGATTGCTCTCTGGTCTCTCTATCTCTTGACTACTGGCTCCTATACATTTCCACAGCTAGGATTGCTCTCATGTCTCTCTCTATCTCTGACTCCTGGCTCCTATACATTTCCACAGCTAAGAATGCTCTCTGGGGTCTTTCTCTCTCTCTCTCTCTGACTCCTGGCTCCTAAACATTTCCATAGCTAGGATTGCTCTCTGGGGTCATTCTCTCTCTCTCTCTGATTCCTGGCTCCTATACATTTCCACAGCTAGGATTGCTCTCTGGTCTCTCTCTCTCTCTCTGATTCCTGGCTCCTATACATTTCCACAGCTAAGATTGCTCTATGGTCTCTCTCTCCCTGACACCTGGCTCCTAAACATTTCCACAGCTAGGATTGTTCTCTGGTCTCTCTCTCTCTCTCTCTCTCTCTCTCTGAGTCCTGGCTCCTATACATTTCCACAGCTAGGATTGCTCTCTGGTCTCTCTCTCTCTCTGACTCCTGGCTCCTATACATTTTCACAGCTAGGATTGCTCTCTGGTCTCTCTCTCTGACTCCTGGCTCCTATACATTTCCACAGCTAGGATTGCTCTCTGGTCTCTCTATCTCTGACTCCTGGCTCCTATACATTTTCACAGCTAAGATTGCTCTCTGGTCTCTCTATCTCTGACTCCTGGCTCCTATACATTTCCACAGCTAGGATTGCTCTCAGGTCTCTCTCTCTCTGACTCCTGGCTCCTATACATTTTCACAGCTAAGATTGCTCTCTGGTCTCTCTATCTCTGACTCCTGGCTCCTATACATTTCCACAGCTAGGATTGCTCTCTGGTCTCTCTCTCTCTGACTCCTGGCTCCTATACATTTCCACAGCTAAGATTGCTCTCTGGCCTCTATCTCTGACTCCTGGCTCCTATACATTTTCACAGCTAAGATTGCTCTCTGGTCTCTCTCTCTCTGACTCCTGGCTCCTAAACATTTCCACAGCTGAGATTGCTCTCTGGTCTCTCTCTCTCTCTGACTCCTGGCTCCTATACATTTCCACAGCTGAGATTGCTCTCTGGTCTCTCTCTCTCTCTCTGACTCCTGGCTCCTATACATTTCCACAGCTGGGATTGCTCTCTGGTCTCTCTCTATCTCTGACTCCTGGCTCCTATACATTTTCACAGCTAGTATTGCTCTCTGGTCTCTCTCTCTCTGACTCCTGGCTCCTATACATTTCCACAGCTGAGATTGCTCTCTGGTCTCTCTCTATCTCTGACTCCTGGCTCCTATACATTTTCACAGCTATTATTGCTCTCTGGTCTCTCTCTCTGACTCCTGGCTCCAATACATTTCCACAGCTAAGATTGCTCTCTGATCTCTCTCTATCTCTGACTCCTGGCTCCTATACATTATCACAGCTAGGATTGCTCTCTGGTCTCTCTCTCTCTCTGACTCCTGGCTCCTATACATTTCCACAGCTGAGATTGCTCTCTGGTCTCTCTCTATCTCTGACTCCTGGCTCCTATACATTTTCACAGCTAAGATTGCTCTCTGATCTCTCTCTATCTCTGACTCCTGGCTCCTATACATTATCACAGCTAGGATTGCTCTCTGGTCTCTCTCTCTCTCTGACTCCTGGCTCCTATACATTTCCACAGCTAAGATTGCTCTCTGATCTCTCTCTATCTCTGACTCCTGGCTCCTATACATTATCACAGCTAGGATTGCTCTCTGGTCTCTCTCTCTCTCTGACTCCTGGCTCCTATACATTTTCACAGCTAAGATTGCTCTCTGGTCTCTCTCTCTCTCTCTCTCTCTCTCTCTCTCTCTCTCTCTATCTCTGACTCCTGGCTCCTATACATTTCCACAGCTAAGATTGCTCTCTGGTCTTTCTCTATCTCTGACTCCTGGCTCCTATAAATTTCCACAGCTAGGATTGCTCTCTGGTCTCTCTCTCTCTGACTCCTGGCTCCTATACATTTCCACAGCTGGGATTGCTCTCTGGTCTCTCTCTATCTCTGACTCCTGGCTCCTATACATTTCCACAGCTAATATTGCTCTCTGGTCTCTCTCTCTCTCTGACTCCTGGCTCCTATACATTTCCACAGCTGGGATTGCTCTCTGGTCTCTCTCTATCTCTGACTCCTGGCTCCTATACATTTTCACAGCTAGTATTGCTCTCTGGTCTCTCTCTCTCTGACTCCTGGCTCCAATACATTTCCACAGCTAAGATTGCTCTCTGATCTCTCTCTATCTCTGACTCCTGGCTCCTATACATTTCCACAGCTGGGATTGCTCTCTGGTCTCTTGCTCTCTGACTCCTGGCTCCTATACATTTCCACAGCTAAGATTGCTTTCTGGTCTCTCTCTCTCTCTCTGACTCCTGGCTCCTATACATTTCCACAGCTAAAATTGCTCTCTGGTCTCTCTCTCTCTCTTACTCCTGGCTCCTATAAATTTCCACAGCTAAAATTGCTCTCTGGTCTCTCTCTATCTCTGACTCCTGGCTCCTATACATTTCCACAGCTACAATTGCTCTCTGGTCTCTCTCTATCTCTTACTCCTGGCTCCTATACATTTCCACAGCTAAAATTGCTCTCTGGTCTCTCTCTATCTCTGACTCCTGGCTCCTATACGTTTCCACAGCTAAGATTGCTCTCTGGTCTCTCTCTATCTCTGACTCCTGGCTCCTATACATTTCCACAGCTAAAATTGCTCTCTGGTCTCTCTCTCTCTCTTACTCCTGGCTCCTATAAATTTCCACAGCTAAAATTGCTCTCTGGTCTCTCTCTATCTCTGACTCCTGGCTCCTATACGTTTCCACAGCTAGGATTGCTCTCTGGTCTCTCTCTCTCTCTGACTCCTGGCTCCTACACATTTCCACAGCTAAGATTGCTCTCTGGTCTCTCTCTATCTCTGACTCCTGGCTCCTATACATTTCCACAGATAAGATTGCTCTCTGGTCTCTTTCCCTGACTCCTGGCTCCTAAACATTTCCACAGCTAGGATTGCTCTCTGGTCTCTCTCTCTCTCTCTGATTCCTGGCTCCTATACATTTCCACAGCTAAGATTGCTCTCTGGTCTCTCTCTCCCTGACACCTGGCTCCTAAACATTTCCACAGCTAGGATTGTTCTCTGGTCTCTCTCTCTCTCTCTCTCTGACTCCTGGCTCCTATACATTTCCACAGCTAAGATTGCTCTCTGGTCTCTCTCTCTCTCTGACTCCTGGCTCCTATACATTTCCACAGCTAGGATTGGTCTCTGGTCTCTCTCGCTCTGACACCTGGCTCCTATACATTTTCACAGCTAAGATTGCTCTCTGGTCTCTCTCTCTCTCTCTGACTCCTGGCTCCTATACATTTCCACAACTAGGATTGGTCTCTGGTCTCTCTCGCTCTGACACCTGGCTCCTATACATTTTCACAGCTAAGATTGCTCTCTGGTCTCTCTCTCTCTCTCTCTCTCTGACTCCTGGCTCCTATACATTTCCACAGCTAGGATTGCTCTCTGGTCTCTCTCTCTCTCTCTGACTCCTGGCTCCTATACATTTCCACAGCTAAGATTGCTCTATGGTCTCTCTCTATCTCTGACTCCCGGCTCCTATACATTTTCACAGCTAAGATTGCTCTCTGGTCTCTCTCTCTCTGACTCCTGGCTCCTAAACATTTCCACAGCTGAGATTGCTCTCTGGTCTCTCTATCTCTGACTCCTGGCTCCTATACATTTCCGCAGCTAAGATTGCTCTCTGGTCTCTCTCTCTCTCTGACTCCTGGCTCCTATACATTTCCACAGCTGAGATTGCTCTCTGGTCTCTCTCTCTCTCTCTGACTCCTGGCTCCTATACATTTCCACAGCTGGGATTGCTCTCTGGTCTCTCTCTCTGACTCCTGGCTCCAATACATTTCCACAGCTAAGATTGCTCTCTGATCTCTCTCTATCTCTGACTCCTGGCTCCTATACATTATCACAGCTAGGATTGCTCTCTGGTCTCTCTCTCTCTCTGACTCCTGGCTCCTATACATTTCCACAGCTGAGATTGCTCTCTGGTCTCTCTCTCTCTCTGACTCCTGGCTCCTATACATTTCCACAGCTAATATTGCTCTCTGGTCTCTCTCTCTCTCTGACTCCTGGCTCCTATACATTTCCACAGCTAAGATTGCTCTCTGGTCTCTCTCTATCTCTGACTCCTGGCTCCTATACATTTCCACAGCTAATATTGCTCTCTGGTCTCTCTCTCTCTCTGACTCCTGGCTCCTATACATTTCCACAGCTAAGATTGCTCTCTGGTCTCTCTCTCTCTGACTCCTGGCTCCTATACATTTCCACAGCTGGGATTGCTCTCTGGTCTCTCTCTCTCTGACTCCTGGCTCCAATACATTTCCACAGCTAAGATTGCTCTCTGGTCTCTCTCTATCTCTGACTCCTGGCTCCTATACATTTCCACAGCTGGGATTGCTCTCTGGTCTCTTGCTCTCTGACTCCTGGCTCCTATACATTTCCACAGCTAAGATTGCTTTCTGGTCTCTCTCTCTCTCTCTGACTCCTGGCTCCTATACATTTCCACAGCTAAAATTGCTCTCTGGTCTCTCTCTCTCTCTTACTCCTGGCTCCTATAAATTTCCACAGCTAAAATTGCTCTCTGGTCTCTCTCTATCTCTGACTCCTGGCTCCTATACATTTCCACAGCTACGATTGCTCTCTGGTCTCTCTCTATCTCTTACTCCTGGCTCCTATACATTTCCACAGCTAAAATTGCTCTCTGGTCTCTCTCTATCTCTGACTCATGGCTCCTATACGTTTCCACAGCTAAGATTGCTCTCTGGTCTCTCTCTATCTCTGACTCCTGGCTCCTATACATTTCCACAGCTAAAATTGCTCTCTGGTCTCTCTCTATCTCTGACTCCTGGCTCCTATACGTTTCCACAGCTAGGATTGCTCTCTGGTCTCTCTCTCTCTCTCTGACTCCTGGCTCCTATACATTTCCACAGCTAAGATTGCTCTCTGGTCTCTCTCTCTCTGACTCCCGGCTCCTACACATTTCCACAGCTAAGATTGCTCTCTGATCTCTCTCTATCTCTGACTCCTGGCTCCTATACATTTCCACAGCTAAGATTGCTCTCTGGTCTCTCTCTCTCTCTGACTCCTGGCTCCTATACATTTCCACAGATAAGATTGCTCTCTGGTCTCTTTCCCTGACTCCTGGCTCCTAAACATTTCCACAGCTAAGATTGCTCTCTGGTCTCTCTCTCTCTCTGACTCCTGGCTCCTATACATTTCCACACCTAAGATTGCTCTCTGGTCTCTCTCTCTGACTCCTGGCTCCTATACATTTTCATAGCTAGGATTGCTCTCTGGTCTCTCTCTCTCTCTGACTCCTGGCTCCTATACATTTCCGCAGCTAAGATTGCTCTCTGGTCTCTCTCTATCTCTGACTCCTGGCTCCTATACATTTTCATAGCTAGGATTGCTCTCTGGTCTCTCTCTCTCTCTGACTCCTGGCTCCTATACATTTCCACAGCTAAGATTGCTCTCTGGTCTCTTTCTCTGACTCCTGGCTCCTAAACATTTCCACAGCTAAGTTTGCTCTCTGGTCTCTCTCTGACTCCTGGCTCCTATACATTTCCACAGCTAAGATTGCTCTCTGGTCTCTCTCTGACACCTGGCTCCTATACATTTCCACAGCTAGGATTTCTCTCTGGTCTCTCTCTGTGACTCCTGGCTCCTGAACATTTCCACAGCTAGGATTGCTCTCTGGTCTTTCTCTCTCTCTGACTCCTGGCTCCTATACATTTCCACAGCTAAAATTGCTCTCTGGTCTCTTTCTCTCTTACTCCTGGCTCCTATAAATTTCCACAGCTAGGATTGATCTCTGGTCTCTTTCTCTGACTCCTGGCTCCTATACATTTCCACAGCTAAGATTGCTCTCTGGTCTCTCTCTCTCTCTGACTCCTGGCTCCTATACATTTCCACAGCTAGGATTGATCTCTGGTCTCTTTCTCTGACTCCTGGCTCCTATACATTTCCACAGCTAGGATTGCTCTCTGGTCTCTCTCTATCTCTTACTCCTGGCTCCACATTACATAATAGTACCATTGCATTATCTGTCCACTAGGGGCAGATACCACATTACATAATAGTGCCATTACATTATCTGTCCACTAGGGGCAGATACCATATTACATAGCAGTGCCATTACATTATCTGTCCACTAGGGGCAGATACCACATTACATAATAGTGCCATTACATTATCTGTCCACTAGGGGCAGATACCATATTACATAGCAGTGCCATTACATTATCTGTCCACTAGGGGCAGATACCACATTACATAATAGTGCCATTACATTATCTGTCCACTAGGGGCAGATACCATATTACATAGCAGTGCCATTCACTCTACATCAGATCCCTTCCCTCATCAACTAATGTGTAACCTTCTAACATTTCACAACTCCCTTGCTATTCCTTATCTGCTCCTCCCAAGGCTTCTGCTTCTTCCATTACAAAGTGGTGAGTTTCCAATCTTGTAGGGTGCTTTGGAAAAAAAGAATGAAGCTCAATACAGGGCCCTACATTTTATGCAGTTGTCAATATTGTATATTTCCTTATTCTTATCCCCTGTACAGCGCTACAGAATATGTTGGTACGTTACAAATAAAAGTTAATAATATATATACACCCACACATACATATAAATAGTAGATAAATAGTATGTCCGTGTACACATTTGAATGTCTAAAACAAGTTAAAGAACCAGCTTCCAGCTCAGAATTCCAAGAAAAACAGTTATTACACTGCATTCTGGGAAACTGAGCTGGGTCGTGCAAATGTGCCCACAAATGCCTCGCTCTTCAATCCATAGCCATTTTCAAACATGGCTTCCTTTACGTTTATTCCTGCTGTATTACACAGCTTTAATGCCAAGCCAAGGTTGGATTATACATGCTGTTTCATGCTTACTGGCTATAACCAGCATGGATGCTATTTCCTAGGTGCTTAATACCAGATAATAATGTGCTTCTTGACTCAATATAGGAAATATATAAAGTACCTTAAAATTACAACCATATCTATTTAAAAATCGTCACGCCTATAGATATATGAGACGATGATAGAATCATAAACTTTGAATACTGTTGCTCTGCTGGTGTAATCTTACTAGATCTTAAGTCTTCATATTGTACCTGAAGCTGAAAGTGATAGAGAAAAAGAGCAGACCAATGACCCTCGAGGGGTCCCTCCCGACTGGAAGGCTCACATCTGACTGAGAGGATCTAATACAAGTTAGTGAGCCTTCCAGTCCTAGTGATGATATTGCAAAGACCAGAATATTGCTCTTGCCTTGGACTTATAGTTATCGCTAAGTCAATGTCTATTATATTTAGGAACCGAATTATGGTGGTGCTATGTCTCGATTATTCTTCAAAAACTCAATAGAAATATAGATATGACAACAGATAATAACCAATAGGGGTTAAGCTTGCCTATTCTATCTACCCAAAAGCTTCTGCTTTCTCTAATAGGCTGCTCCCCTATCTACTGCCATGTCTGGAAATATTTTAAATATTATGGATGCGGTCTGTCGGATATTTATTTATCTTGTGAGACACATAGGAACCATTGATAAACGTATTCCTGATTTGTCTTATCACAGGAGGCTTTTCAACATTACAAAGAAGATCAGTCTTATTGGATCGGACTCTTGGAGAATAATGAAGGAGGTTGACTTTGGTTGGATAGGACTCCAATGATGCTTGACGAATAATGGATGCAAAACAGAGGGAAGAAATGACATAATAGTTTACGATTTTTGTGATTCACCACACCCCACTCCCCCGGCGTCCTGAGCATTGTTTGTGTCTGGTCCATGACAGTTAATGAGGATGGTGATACCTTAAAGGCCCACAATGCAATGGAGTGATGCTATATGCTTAAAACCCTTGAATTTGGCTAAGAACATAATTAAGCACGAGAGAGCTATTTTTAATTAGTTATTTGTTGATGCATCTGCTGGACTCCAGAAGCATCCATGACACTTTGGTGGAAGTTATTTGTGTGTGAGAGGGACATTTAGGCCTCCATTCAATAGTAGCTACTAGAGCCCATAATGGAGCCCATCAAATAATTTAGCGTCTTTTAGCTACCCACAATCAGTTTGGGGGTTAGAAGCTCAAAATCCCTGTGGTTGTCAAAATCGTAAGCCCAACCCATTGATCTTTCAAGCCCGTAAATGTTACAATCGCAAATCGCTATTCAGTTGCTACAATTCCTCAAGCCCGCAATCGCCTTCAAACCCGTAAATGGCAAATGTAGAAGAAAATCCTACAAGTACCAGATAGGATTCGCAAGGGGGTTAAACACCTGGTCGTAGCACTGCAAAAGCAAATAAATAATCACTACTGCACTGTAAATAACAGGGAAAGCGATGACAGACAGAATTAATTGCACAACAGTCTCAAGCTCGCAAGAAAAAAAATATTATTTTACATTTTATAGCTCTGTAACTGTTGCAAATTTTAAGCCCGCAGACTCATGGCCTGTATGAAATCAACTGCGGGCTTGCAATTGAATGGAGGCCTTATATTTCTGGAGAAAAATAATTGAGGCAATCAGCTTCTGGGCCTGCAAAACGGAAGGGTCTTACTGTTAATTTCAGCCACATGTCTCCTCACCCACCCATCGTATCACTAATAGATAAAAAAACAAACCCTAAGGAAGTAATGTAACAAAGACAATATCATTTTGCCCTGGGACCCTCCAATCGCCGGCTCCACGACTGAGTGAAGATGATGGTGGAGAGAAGTGGGGACTCGTAGCGTTTGTGCTCATTACACTGGACAGAAAGAGAAGATAGGCGAAAATAGTGATTTTTGTTTCAATTTGAAATATATTTTCCAAAATGTTCTATAATGTTTTAAAAAATGTCTATTCATATTGTATAATAATTTTTGGTGCTAAACTTTACTAAAATGACATGTAATAGAAACAGTTTGGGTTATTGGGACATTTTTGAGGCATATTAGCCATTTTAAATAAAACACAACTTTTTAAAACACTAAAACATAAAAGACATTTGTGATGTTCCCATAAGGAAAGCTGGACCAGTATAAGTTTACAATCAGTCTCAGGGCCTCTCAGAAGATGTACACACTTGTTAAGACACTAATGTAGTTCAAGAAAAATTACCCTTGTTTGTGAAATATGTAACAAGCTAACAACATTAGATGTATAATCTATGATCATAAACACATTTTTAGGGAAATTCTGATTTCTGGATAACACAAGAGTGTATTTTTTTTATCAGTGGAGGGATGGGGAGGAGGGGAGAGGATGACATCAAGATAATTAAAATTGAAACCACACCCTTCAAAATCTTCAAACATATATATTATCTTCAAACATATATATTTTTTTTAATTATGTTATGGTCTTTTAAGTTAAAGAGTAAAGACAGACAAACCAATGACCTTTCACTACAACAAACTACCTTCCTTCAAGTAGCGCTGATATTGTCTGTCACCCAGTATGATGGACACATTTTGCATAATTGAAATCAGAATACAAACAAAACATAAGAAACACTCATCGCCCAAGCGGTGTGTGTGTTAGTGCCTTATGCTCATCGCCTAAGTGCTGAGCTGAGTTTTTTTAGTGTTGTAATGGGTCACCTTTGGCGCTCATCACCTAAGTGCTCCGAGTTAACAGCTCACTACGCGTTCATTGCCTATGTCGTACCCCCTATGCAAAGCGTGACGCGTACTCGTAGTTCGACAATTATAATAAGTGATACTTCACTGCTCACTATGTTGAAGTTCTAAATACAGTCTAGACCTCTTGATCTGTAATTACTACAGTTTGTTATTCTGTTTTTGACTGTATCTTGTGTGAGAAAAGCTGGAGGGGTTTCACAGATGATTTCAACACATTTTGGTAAATGACCGTATGTGGTGAGAGAAAGACTACTATGCTGGATGCAGAGTAGTCCCAAGGCAGCAGACTTGTGGTGCAAGTGTAATTGTGCTTTTGTCAACTGTAAGTTTGTTGTTTAGAACTTGGGAAGGATGGGGAAGGTAGGATTATTAAGAGTACCATCTTTAACATGTTTATTTCTAGGTCGTGGGAATGTTGGATAGGTGGTGACATGAGTTAGTAAGGAATGAGATCGATCAGGAGAAAAAATTTAGATGAATTAAATTAATTTTCCAAAGTGAACAATGGAACCAGGCAGGGATGCCCACTGTCACCTCTGGTTTTTAATTTAATGATTGAACATCCTTTTGAGGCAATAAGAATTTCGGAACATATTAAAGGTGTAGAAGTGAAAGGTTTCTCCAACATGATTATGGCATTTGCAGACGATGTACTGCTGACAGTATCAATTCCAGTTCCATCTTTGGTACTGACATATAATATTATACATGACTACAGTAGGGTATCCAATTATAAAACCAACACTCTTAAAGCAGAAGTTTTGGCACTTAATCTTTTCAGGTTACAACAAAATGAACTGGAAGAGAATTGGAAAGCCAATACTATTACCCACTAAGGTATAACTTTCACTAAGGAATTGGAGAAAATGGTAAGAACCAACTATAATAAACTTATGATAAAAATAAAAGAAGTAATGAACTCCTGGGCCTTAATTCAATTGCAATTTGGCCAATTGAATAGGGCCCAAAATAAGCACATAACATATTTTTTTTAAATACGTTTTTAGTTAGTAACCATCTACCCAAAAGCAAGATTTTCACTAACTATAAACTTCTTTAAAAATATATGCTATGTGCTTATTTAGAGCCCTATTCAATTGGCCAAATCGCAATTGAATGAGGCCCCTGGAGTTTAAATAACATCTCATGGTCATGTAGAATTGCAACAATTAAAATGATTATTTTGCCTAGAATAAACTACTATATGCTTTCTATTCCTATGGAAATTCCCAAGTATATAATTAGACAACACCAGACCCTGATTGAAAGATATATATACAAAGGAAAAAACCTTGGATTAAAATGGACATTACAACTAGACAATATAGGAACAGAGGATTGGCATTACCAGACTTGGGCAATTTGCCCATTTGAATAGGGGTCTAAATAAGCACATAACATATTTTTTGAAATAAGTTTTTAGTAAACATCTATCCAAAAGCAAGGTTTTCACTAACTAAAAACTTATTTGAAAAAAATATGTTATGTGCTTATTTAGAGCCCTATTCAATTGGCCAAATCACAATTGAATGAGGGCCTTAATGAGTTACCACAAGGCGACTATGATATCTCACATGACTAAGTGGTATACAGGCAATAAACTCACTAGATGGTATCAAATTGAGGATTCTGTTGGTACCAAATGGAAGAGTCTTCACTAGTAAAAGTAGATTTAAAGAACCTCCTATGGCATGAACAACAAATAAAGGTGGAAAAATTATCAACTTCTCTGATAGTAAGAAAGATTCTAAAATGATGGTTTCAGTTTAAAAAAGGTTGTTTTTCGAGCCCCTTACCCCAGTCCACTACTATCCATTCAACAGTTTAAAGTGATTAATATTTTTCAAATATAGAGAACTGGAATGAATGGGGAATCATAAAGATTAAGGGCCTCATTCTATTATCGGCCGTAGGAGATGCGGGGCCACAAGGATCGGCCACAGGCTATTTGCCTATTCTATTCCCTTGCGGCCGAGGACTCCGGCAGGCTTGCGGACGGCGCCCTGTTATCCCTTGCGGCCGCACGCGCAGCAGGAAAGCCTTTGATCTTACACGGCCGCAAGAGTTTCGGCCGCAAGAAAGCCACGGTTGCTATTCAATTGCTATGGGATCCCTCTCGGCAAGGCTAAAACCGAGCCGCAGCTTACTTGCAGTAAAAAGGTCCCGCAGGCACACAATTAAGCACATAATAAAGCCATCCTGCACTCTGATGAGATGATAAAGTGATTGGAGATGTTAGCATTCATAGCACAACATTCCCCTACACTCAAATCTGAAAATCATTTTTATTTTAATTCATGTCAAATATCCGTGGACGAAGTGCTTGGAGCACCTCAGACCCGCCAAGGCTTGCGGGACGGAAAATAAACCGTTAATGAAATATCGGATTTGGGCTGATGTGCCGTCCATTTGAATAGCAAGGTAGAAGTAGCTCTACACGGGGCCGTAAGACGGCCGCAAGGAATCGCAGCTTTGCGGCCATTTTACGGCCGATAATAGAATGAGGCCCTAAGTATTTATTTAGAAATACATCGAAGAGCTGGGTCACCCTCTACAAATTGGTTAGATTACTCAGCTATCAAACAGGCCCTTATTAGAACTAAATTCACCCTCAGGGCCAATAGAGAACACGCTATCTACGAGAGAATATGCAATAGGGCGTCGAGTAAACATTTGCAGCCCTATTAAATTCGGGCTACGTGTTAAAACATAGCTCGTAATGTAGAAAGTAGGACCTACGGCTATTAAATTAGCCCCGCAAAGCAGGCCGCTGCCGATCTGCGGGCTTGCTGCGAAAAAAGCCTACGGGATGAGCAACGTTGAACTTTGATCCAAATAGAATATCATATTTGCAGTTTTATTAATATTGCATTATGACTGGAATGTGGGTTCGATCGTAACTCGTAATTGAACCCCGTAAGACTTTGAACCTCCATTTTCCTGTGACACAATGCTGACAATCTCTGTTTCCATTGGCTCCATCTAAACCCGTAACTACGGGTTTGCTTAATTTATTATGTTCAAGCCCGCAAATCCGACGTCCGACAAAGGGTTATGGGTTTGTGTCTCCAGCATTGTGCAGAAGAGCTGACAATCTGTTTTCATGTTGCTGCAGCATACAATGTGTGTTTTCAATGCTTTGGAGCAGCTGTGTAAGTGTCAGTAATGTGTGCAGTGTGTAGTGAAAATAGTGTGTGTGCGCAAGCCAAATCCGTTAGGGTAGCTGTGTACTTCCGGATTATGTAAGTTAGTGTTGTAAAATGGCGACTAATGTGTGGTACGCGTCTGTGGCTGATTTGGCGTCCTTGTTCTTGGATGGCGTCCGTCTTTTTCGGAAAATCTGTAGGTGTTTGGTGGTGTTTTGCATCTTTAGAGGCCTGTAGCCTCTTTTTTGTTTTTTTGGGGGGGCATTTTTTCTCTCGCTTAGGGGATTTTTGGGTGTCTAAACTCTTGTATTTTGAGTGAAATGGAGGTGTAACTTCAGTTGCTGAGGTACTGGGTGCCCCTCCTTGCTGTAGGTAAGCTTTTTATGTGTTTGTTGTGTGTTTTTAATGTTTTCATGTGCGCGTGTTTCTGGCGGTAAGGTTGTATTTTTGCGAGGTGCACGACTCGTATTTGTTTCTCGTAAGTCCGTAAATTTAGCGTGGTCCGCAGTTGCAGGCAAGGAGCCCCGATTTTGCAAAAGCCGCAGTGCCCGCAGCGTTAGCAACAACCTGCATGCTCACAACTATATATGTGATTTATAAATGTATACTTGCATATATTGTATGCCAGTGTATCTTTAGTGTAGGGGTAGTCAATAGGGGGATCTGGATCTAAAACAAGCCCTTTCTTTTGGATATATATCACCTCTAGTGATGTCCCGAACAGTTCGCTGGAGAACTATTCGCAGCGATTTTCGCATGTTCGCGTTCTCCACGAACGGCGAACACATTCGCTTTTCGGTTCGCCCCCTATACTTTATCATTGAGGAAACTTTAACCATCATTTATTTTATTTTATAATTTTTTTGTGTGTAATCTATGCCTGCCTGCCAGCGTGTGTGTGTGACAGGCTAACACCTAACAGCTTATATTGTGCTTATTTTCACTACTCATACCTGGTGGTGTAACATACATTGAAAACAACCATTTTTTTCCTGTAATCTAATTTCAGTTGCCTGCCTGTGTCAGGCTCATGGCTTATATTGTGCTCAGTGACATAAAACAACACTTTTTTGACTGTAATAGATTGAATAGCAATTGCCTGCCTACAGGCGTGTGTGTGAAGCCTATTGCATCTACTCTGCCAACTTTTGCCAGTGCACAGTGACACTCATATCTGGTGGCACCTTAGATTGCACGCGCAGTGCCCCAAATTTAAAGTGGGAGGACCGACCAAGCATCTTTTTCCATCTCCCTGTTCCAAAAATCCATGCCATATACACGTCCCCTGATAGTGGACATAACAGGGATTAAACCGATAGGAATAGTACTACTTAACAGTACACACCTTATAATAACGCAGACAGAGGCAACGCGCATAATCTTCCATGCTGTGCAGTGGAAGCCCCCAGACTCTGACCTGTGTATAATCTTGCATGCTGGGCAGTGGAAGCCCCAGACTCTGACCTGTGTATAATCTTCCATGCTGTGCAGTGGAAGCCCCCAGACTCTGACCTGTGTATAATCTTGCATGCTGGGCAGTGGAAGCCCCAGACTCTGACCTGTGTATAATATTCCATGCTGGGCAGTGGAAGCCCCCAGACTCTGACCTGTGTATAATCTTGCATGCTGGGCAGTGGAAGCCCCAGACTCTGACCTGTGTATAATCTCCCATGCTGTGCAGTGGAAGCCCCCAGACTCCGACCTGTGTATAATCTTCCATGCTGGGCAGTGGAAGCCCCCAGACTCTGACCTGTGTATGATCTTCCATGCTGGGCAGTGGAAGCCCCCAGACTCTGACCTGTGTATAATCTTCCATGCTGGGCAGTGGAAGCCCCCAGACTCTGACCTGTGTATAATCTTCCATGCTGGGCAGTGGAAGCCCCCAGACTCTGACCTGTGTATAATCTTCCATGCTGTGCAGTGGAAGCCCCCAGACTCTGACCTGTGTATAATCTTCCATGCTGGGCAGTGGAAGCCCCCAGACTCTGACCTGTGTATAATCTTCCATGCTGTGCAGTGGAACCCCCCAGACTCTTACCTGTGTATAATATTCCATGCTGTGCAGTGGAAGCCCCCAGACTCTGACCTGTGTATAATATTCCATGCTGGGCTATGGAAGCCCCCAGACTCTGACCTGTGTATAATCTTCCATGCTGTGCAGTGGAAGCCCCCAGACTCTGACCTGTGTATAATCTTGCATGCTGTGCAGTGGAAGCCCCCAGACTCTGACCCGTGTATAATCTTCCATGCTGGTCAGTGGAAGCCCCCAGACTCTGACCTGTGTATAATATTCCATGCTGTGCAGTGGAAGCCCCCAGACTCTGACCTGTGTATAATCTTCCATGCTGGGCAGTGGAAGCCCCCAGACTCTGGGAGTCTGAAGAAGAGGAGTCAGAGGAGGAAGGTGGCTTTGAGGAGGTGGAAGACCAAACACAGCAGGCGTCCCAGGGGGCTTGTTGTCACCTTTCAGGGACCCTTGGTGGCTGGGTGGAGGAAGAGACCTTCAATGACATCAGTGAGGACAAGGAACGGGACGTGGCTAGCTTGGTATCCAACCTTGTGCAAATGGGAAGTTTGCGTTTGTGCAAAGGGACTGTTTGCGGTTGTTTGCGGTGCATTTAACGGGGAGATTGGTCTGTTACTGTGAAGCGGGTGTAACCCTTACACTACCTGATCGATACAACATCATACCTGATGTTTTAAAGCATGTTATTCCAAACAATTTAGGAATGTTAGGTGATTTATTCCCTTTATGGCTTAAAACCAGACTCTGCATCAACTATGTAATTTTCCGTGGTAGTTTTGCCATGGATCCCCCTCCGGCATGCCACAGTTACGGTGTTAGTCCCCTTGAAACAACTTTCCCATCACTATTGTAGACAGAAAGAGTCCCCCTGGGTTTTGAAATTCGCCTGCCCATTGAAGTCTATGGCGGTTCGCCGATGTTCGCCCGTTCGCGAACATTTGATGAAGTTCGCGTTCGTTGTTCTTGAACCAAAAATTTGATGTTCGCGACATCACTAATCACCTCAAGTTTAAATAAACTTTTAAATGTCAGTCTTTCTCGGTTTGAGATGACCTTCTTGTGCCCTTCTGAATCTTATTATGATAAAATGTGCGTATGTAAGCATTTTGGACACTTTCACTCACATTTGGACACTGATGAATATTATAAGTAAATAATCCAATACCACGCCTTAGTATATACTGACTTATCCATATATCATTCCATTAGAGGGCGCCATCTCATAACGAGCAAATGCCTTTGCATTGTGGGATTGTTCTCTGGTTAATCTATTGTCAGAGGGTGCGGTTCATACTTTCATTTTGCCCGTGGCTACTTGTGAATTGAACACTTTCTTCTTAGTGCTCCTGCAAATATAATCAACGAGTGATCTGGGATGCCGAAGTTTGGTAAGAGAAATGTCTTATGCCTTATTATATGAGATAATCAACTATAATAATTCTGGTACGTGTGTAATGGGGTGTAAGTGTCCATGGGAGCGTACACATGTATGGGTGCTTCCTAAGACCATACATAGCTGTAAGCATGCAGAGAGGGGGGGGGGGGACACAGGGGAGAGGGGGAGGAAGATACAGTGGAGAGGAGGAGGGGGAGGAAGACACGGGGAGGGGGGAGGAAGTCACAGGGGAGAGGGGGAGTGGGGAGGAAGATGCAGGGGAGAGGGGGAGGAAGACACGGGGAGGAGAGAGGGGGGAGGAAGACACGGGGAGGCGAGAGGGGGGAGGAAGACACAGGGGAGGTGAGAGGGGGAAAGACACCGGGGAGGGGAGAGGGGGAAGAGACACAGGGGAGAGGAGAGGGGGGAAGACAGAGGGAAGGGGAGAAGGGGGAAGACACAGGGGAGAGGAGAGGGGAAGACACAGGGAAGGGGAGAGGGGGAAGAAACACAGAGAGGGGAGACGGGGAAGAGACACAGGGGAAGGGGGAGACACAGGGCAGGGAGAGAGTTAGAAAGAGACACAGAAGAGGGAAGGAAGGGAGAGACATAGGGGAGGGAAGTGGGAGAGACACAGAGAAGGGAAGAGGGAAGAGACACAGGGGAGGGAAGGTGTAGGAGACACAGAGGAGGGGATATGAAGGAAGAGACACAGGGGAGGGGAGAGGTGGGGTAAGATATACAGGGGAGGGTGAAGAGACAGCAGGGGAAAAGACACAGGGGAGAAGAGAGGGGGAAGAGACACAGGTGAGGGGAAGAGACACAGGGGAGGGGGAAGGGACACAGGGAGGAGAGAGGGAGAGAGACACATGGGAGGGGAGAGGGAGAAAGAGACACTGAAGAGGGAAGGGAGGGAGAGACACAGGGGAGCGAAGTGGAGAAGAGACATAGGGGAAGAGACACAGGGGAGGGGGGAAGAGACACAGGGGAGGGGAGAGGGAGAAAGAGACACAGCAGAGGGAAGGGAGGAGAAGGCACAAGGGACGTAAGGGGGGAAGAGACAAAGGGGGGTTAAGAGACACAGGGGAGGGAAGGGGGAGAAGAGACACAGGGGAGAGGTGGAGACACAAGAGAAGCAATGGGGGAGAGACACAGGGAAGGGGGAGAGACACAAGGGAGGGTGATGGGGGAGGGAGAGAAAAAACTAAAATGATACCCTAATTTTTGACGGTCAATTTACTGGTATTTAATATTTAGTCAGGGTACCGAGTAAATCTCTACAACGGGTTCTTCTTTGAAACTTGTTTACGTTACATAAAAACAATAATAATGTGCTCTGATAAACACGACTTCTAAAGGTTGCTTAGTGGCCCTTATTTTGAGAAAACATTTCCAATGCGGCTTTTCAGTTGGAACGGTTACATACACCGTCACCTCCGTAACAACATAATGTGGAGTTTAATAAACTGATTTGTTTTGACATCTCCCAAATTTCTGACAGATTTTATTAATTTATTCACATTTTGAAAGCACTGACGAGGTATTTAAGTAATGTTTTAATATTCATTATGCAATTATGATATTATTGGCTGTTTTTGTGCTTATTTCCTCCATGTTTGTATCTGGGTTTTGTTTAGGAGACTTCTAGAAATGTGGCTTATTTACTGGTTCCATAGGGAAAGATTTAGAAATAATAAGCAGAAATCCACTGATCTAAGACTTTGATACTTGTTGCTTTTTCTTGCTTCACACGGGTTTGTTCACAACAGTAAAGGAGAAAGAAAACCAATCTGGTACTCTAGAGAAGTGGCAGCCATTTGCAGATCAGGAATACTAGGCTATAGCAGAAACAACACACTCAGTCAGAGGAGGGTATATAAATCCAAACACGAACTGAAAACAGTTTATCAGATGTGCCAAGGCCGACGTTGAACAAAAAATTACACATAAAAAAAAAAAAAAAAAAACAATAAAAAAAGTTTTGAAAGCGTTCTTTAGCTAAGCCGTATGTATCCATCATGTAAAACAACTACGAGTTCCCCCCCCACCTCTCCTACCCTGCGTCACAAAACTTGCAAGTAGACTTGAGCAGCACATCCACCACAAGGAAGTATGTGGAAATAATCGAGGCCAGCTGCATGCATTTCAACAAACAGACCAGAGTGACAGACAGCTGCTGCAACCAATCATCTCTCGGTCTCCAGTCAAATTTAGAGCACCCCATGGAGCAAACTAGGCAACAAGGAATCAGGATATGTGAGTATAGGTGTGCGGCGCACGACCAGCACACATAGAAGATACGCCCCGGTGCTTCGTATCCCCCACTAGGTTTCTGTTCTGCTCATGCTTCTTATCTGATTTTTATATATTTTACAGTATGTACATATTTTATACATTGCTTTTTTGTTTATAGTTTGACTTGTATTTATCTCTCAGGTAAAAAAAAGAAGAATAACTTCAACCTAGCCATATAAATTGCCAGTTATGGTTACACCTAAGCCTAATGTAGTCAGGATCTTCAAAAGGATATCGACATATTGGAAACAATTCAAAGAAGGGCAACTACATTAGTGCATCATTTAAAAAACAAAACGTACAAGTGTGGACTTCATGACCTTGGAGGATAGCAGAAAGAGTAGTTTATATATCAACAGATTTAATTAAGTTCAAGATGGAAGTGCATTCCAGAAAGGGAGGATGCAAGAAGAAGATGTCATTATTTGAGTTGGATAGTGGACAATTTAAAAGGAATATGAGAATGTACTGCTTTATGGAAAGAGCAGATAAATGGAACATCCTTCAATTGGAAATGGTAGGGTCAAGACAGTTAAGGAATTTAAGCATGCCTAACATAAATCTTAGGTAGACAGTATTGGTCAACCAGATGGTTGTTATCTGCTGTCAAATCTGTTTCTATGTTCGGCTGCTGTTTTTCAGCAAGGTAGTACTTTATACTGTAGACTGAGATTCCCATTAGTCCAATTGAAGCAATGGCATTAAAAAAGGCTAAAAGTACCCGGGTTGTGCTCTTCAATCACTGTAGGTGCTTCATATTAAATTATAAGGTCGCTGTAGGTCCAGCATCTACTGATTATTATTAGAAGGAACCTCAATATATTAACTAAAGCATTTCTCAGTTTTCCAGGTTCGGGAGTCATAGTAATTTTGTGACGCATAAACAGCCAAGAAGAAACAGCTGAGGATAACAGAATCTATAACCCAGGACAGGAAGAACACGGAAACACAGAAGAATTAGTCATGGAACAAGGCAATACATATGATGCAGTTTATATGGATTCATGGGAAACTGGTATCGCCACCATGACACCAGAGAGATCGGACACAGACAGCTTGGAGAGTTATATGGTTAGTAGAGCCATTTACTAATTCCCAGAGTGAGACATTATGGAGATTGACAGCCTGCTTCCCCCCATCTCACACCCTGAGGAATGGGAGAGAGGCAGAGGCCAACACGTCAATCCCCAAGAGACGAGTAGATCGAAACTAAAAATAATAATTGTAACTGAATACAATCCCTGTTGGCCCAAAGCACTATAGACCCATTACTGGTAGATTTCTACTTGCAGGTTTTTTGTACCACTAACCGAAGATATTCAAGTTTTTACTTGTTTGATAGCTCAGAACATTTTGATTTGGCCATCTGTATTCCGGATCGGTACAAACTGGGCCTGTTGTTGTGCCCCGCGGCCTCGAGTTGGGGATGTAATTCAATAAACTATTTTAGAAAAACTCATAATTAATCCTTACCAAATTACTGGTCATCATACATCTTACTGGCCATCTCTAAGTATTTTTAAAAATACCTCACAGTCTCAGAGAAATGAAAGAGAGGTCTTAGAGAGCAGCAGTGGCAAGAAAGGAGACATAAATGGGAAGTAAAAGAAAGAAAAAGAAAATACAGAGAAAGATTTAGCATTTTATATAAAAATATTTTTGTACCTGAATGCTCCTGTTCCATTATGGCTAGGACTCTGTAACAGTAAAACAGCATGTCTTTACATATCTGACCCCAACTAGCGTAACCACTTAATGTCTGAATATTATGCGTATACTAGTGTCTAATAATCACGATATGGGACCAGCAGGACCAACACACTCTAGAACTCCCAGCGGTCAGGTCCTCGTATCTGGTGGGTACGACTATCCTCAGTGACCACAAGCAGAGTACAGAGATTGTCTGTCTTATTAAGTAGTTTCCCTGAACTGATAAAGAACAGCTCTCACATTTGTATTCATTTACCAGAACTGACTTTATTGGGGATGGGTAAGTATTCTTGTAGGGGGCTGAACAGTCAGATATTAAACAGGATACAAACAACATGTCAACATATCCAACTTAACACCCCCCCCCACCCTGAGTCTTTCCCATTGCCCACTAATTAACAAAGCCACCAGGCTCAGGATGCTGATATCAGCAGGGAGGAGTTGCCCGGATGGGATCATGGTGCCAGCGACTCTCATCCTTTATCTTAACTTGATCCGGTACATGTAGACTGGATGTAGGCACATCTCCAACCCAGGTTGCAAGCAAGGGAAAAATCATAGGCACTGGGTCGGGTATCATATCGATTGTCACAATATCTATGACTGATATACACTCAGGTATTCACCAGTGATGCATTCCATCTTCATTTAATTGTGGATTTTAGCTTGAGTTTGGTAAACAAATATAAAGCAAAAAATGAGCATATAAGCTCCAAAATGTCTATAAATCCATCATTATATCAAATTGTTTTAATAGAAAAGGCCCCTGTTTAAAATGTGATGGTCTTCAATGTACAAGAAAAACTATCTGTCAACTAAAGGTGAGATCATTTATAGGGACGCAGCAACTCACAAGCACGACACAGTAAAGGTTGAGTTATATGGGTGCAAGAAGGTAATTAAGGTTAAAAATCATTGCTCTTTAAGAGTGGGTGATAAGGTACTCAAGTTATTAAATTAAGAACAGATATGCATCTTTAGATTCCACATTTAAATACCTAACATTTTATACACAAACATGTAGCTTTAAATGTAATCATTTAGAGACATCATGCATATTTTTTTTTACTACAGAATCAGGAATCTTGGAAGAGGGACCAGTACACATCTGGATATAATATCGTCCCATTCAGGAAGATCAGCTCCATGAGCCAGGACATCCATATGAACGAGATTCCTGACGGTGTTTTCTTACAAACCTCGGTAAGTTTCTAGGACTTTTTGGGTGGTATAGAATTACAGTTTGGTGAAATTGTGGTTATGTGGATCTGATAAAAGATTTAATTCAGTCAACTGACTCAATGTGGTTTCCTTTATTGGACAATGTAAAGCCAGAGCCAAGAAATAATCTACAAAACCCTAGTTCTACTGATAAGTAATACAATATTTTAGGATATTTGAGCTTGTCTGTGCCACGGATTGACCTGCCTGAGATCATGATGAAACATTTTTAAATTCTTTAATGTTAATCTGTTCTGACGGCAAATACAAATGACAAGAAAGAGGGGGAAGGAGAAAGCTCACCACTATCTAGTGCAGAATATTAAAAATGGAAACTATTGGATACACAATATGTGCAACTAGAATAATTGGACTCTTACCTTGAATACCCGAAAAAATATGAGATATATAAAAGCATCGGTGAGATCTTGTCGATCTCTGGTGGTATGGTCATCCACTTACAGGTAGTTTGAACACACACAAGACTCACTAGTTTCACTACCTGTAAGTGGACGCCCATACCACCAGAGATCGGCCGACTTATGGCCGGTATGAATGGAACTGCGGGTTTAAAAGTTGCAACAGTTACAGAGCGATTCAATATAATTAGCCCACAACTACCTGGCCGAAAGCCTAAACCTTAAACATGAACCCGTAAGTAGCATTTCAGAGCGAGATCAGGATCAATTAGGCAAGGCCGTAACTAAAAATGTAGAAATAGCTAATAGTAAATGAGGCCGTCATCATGACGTCATTAAAACACGGAGGCTTAAAGTCAATCAATTAGCATTTAGAAGTCCGATATGCGATTGGACTCGCAATCCTGCAATGTACAAAATAAAAATAAATTAAGGAAATGTTCTAGTCCATGTAAGTGGCCTGATATGTATTAACTCCTTGATTCCTGGGACCAATATAACATGAAAATAAAACGTAAAAAAAAATAAAAAATTATTGCATATTCGCGAACTTGAGTCCGTTGTGCAATTAATGTGAATGTCTTTCATCGCTTTCCCCGTCTTTTACAGTGCAGTATTGGTTATTTGTTTGCATTTACAGTGCTACGGACAGGGGTTAAAATCCCTTGCGAGTCCTATCTGGTACCCGTAGGATTTTTGGCTACATTTGCCATTTCCAGGTGTGAGATCATTTGCGTGCTTGAGGAATTGTAGCAATTGAATAGCGATTTGTGATTGTAACATTTACAGGCCAATGAAAATCGCCAATTAAATAGCAAATTAGTTTACAGGCTACATTACGGGCTCCAGTAACTAACAATTGATCAATTGAATAGGGGCCTAATTGTTCAGTACTTAAAAATGGCTTAAGCTCTGTGAGCATGTGTGAGCCGCACATTGCTTGAGAATATTTCTTGTTACACACAGACTATATGGTAATGGTGTGTCTTTCTGCAGAGGCTTTCTTCAAGTGACCCACATTTTGGGAATCAAGCTCCCTTTATCACTGACAGCAAGGTCATAGATGACGATCAGAGGGGCCCACCCATCCAAGACAATACAAACTTCTCTGTAGACCAAGAGAGTGGTAAAGAAAGAGTAAGTGATATGAAACAATGTTATTGTATATTGAAAAAGCAGTGGCAGGTAGACTAGCACAGCCACATGTAAAGGGACTCTATCACCCCAACAGGAAGATGATTTAACCTTAAAGAGGGGTCTAACTGCCAGATAACTTTGCAGGTGTTTATTTTGGTCACCACAGAGACAGACAAGCAGATTGTAATATTAATTGGCAAATCAAATCAAAGCTAATTAATATGTGTGAGCTGCTCATTTGCATATAAATGAAGCAAGGACAACATGGAGTTTCTCAGAATTGATTAACTTTAGAAAAAATTGGACACGCCAAACAGCAAGTTAAGAATAACCTAAAAACAACTTGATTTTGGGGTGACATAGTCCCTTTAACTAATTAAATGAATTTAATATTTACTATGGGAACTAATATTCAGAAATCTCTTTAATGTATTAGATACAACAGAAGGTAGATCATATTTACATAGTATACTACTGATAATGATCCGTTTATAAATCAGTATATGATAATAAGTGTACCTTGTTCATATTCTTCAAATAACTTATAATAGTATCTCTAGTTTATACAACACCAAACACAACATATAATGTGTGATGTGACATGTATACTTCGGGAATCATAATTACATTTATAATTATGTGCTCAATTTTAGGTTACAATGTGTTTTTTTTTTTTATGAACACAATCAGTAGCTTCACCTGTATGCTGTCCTGTCTTTCCCTCTTTGGGTGTCATATTTTCTCATGGGGTTGTCATTTATGCTCTCACTGAGAGAAGACATCCTGATTGCTGAGGAGTAGGCAGGTACAGTACGCTCATGGAGTTGTCATTTACGCTCTCACCGAGAGAAGACATCCTGATATGCTGTAATATAGGAGGTATGGCTTATTGCTCATGAGTCACATTTATGCTCTCATTGCTGTGGTGCCCAAAACTGTACTCCATATTCTAAATAAGGGCGTACTAGAGATTTGTATAGTTGCAGAATTATATTTGCTTCCCTTGCTTCTATACCCTTCTTAATAAATGCTAATAATTTACTTTCTTTTGCAGCTGCTGCTTGGCATTGAGCACTGTTACCTAGGTGGTTGTCCACAAGCACTCCCAAATCCCTTTCAATATCTGATACACCTAGATTTGCTCCATTAAGATTATAAATTGCATGGCTATTTTTCCTTCCCAAATGCCTAACCTTTCACTTATTTGTATTAAATTTCATCTGCCATTTAGATGCCCATTTCTCTAATTTATGCAAATCCCTTTGTAGGGAAATTACATATTTATCTGAATGAATTACCTTGCACAACTTCGTGTCATCGGTAGAAATGGAGACACTACTTTCCAGTCCTACTTCTACGCCATTAATAAATATGTTAAAAAGGAGTGGACCTAATACTTCACCTTGAGGAACCCCACTTACCACATTAGTCCAATCTGAGTATGTTCCATTTACAACAACCCTTTGCTTTCTGTCTTTTAGCCAGCTCTCAATCCATGAGCAGATATTTACTGCAATTCCTGTATTTCTTAGTTTGCTCACTAGTCTTCCATGTGGCACTGTATCAAATGCCTTTGCAAATCCAAAAAGACTACATCCACTGAGTTGCCTTGATCCAAGTTCCTACTAACCTCCTCATAGAAACTAATTAGATTGGTCTGACATGACCTATCCCTCATAAATCTATGTTGACTGCTACTTATAATCCTGTTCAAATAGACATATTCTTGTATTCTGTCCCTTATTAACCCCTCTAAAAGCTTTCCCACTACAGGCTCACTGGTCTATAATTCCCCGGATTTGCTCTTGCTCCCTTCTTAAATATAGGTATCACCTCTGCTTTTCTCCAGTCATCTGGTTCTCTCAGTACCCTTGGATGTATTCCATCAGAAACTTGGACTTTATTAACATTTATTTTCTCCAATCTCTTTTGGATTTCTTCCTGTGTTAACCAATTTTTTTACTGATGGTAGTGTGGCCCCATTATGTTGCAATGTCAAAACCACTGGTACCTCCCTTGTGTATACCGAAGAGAAGAACCTATTTAGCTCATCTGCCTTTTCCTGGTCACTAATTATCAGATGGCCTGTGTCACATTGTAATATATTTAAAAAATATTTTAGGGTTAGTCTTACTTTTCTTTGCAACTGACTTCTCACTTTCTATTTTAGCCAGTCTAATAGCCCTTTTGCTGCCTTGTTGATTTCCTTATAGTCACATAAAGCTGCCTCTGTTCCCTCCTTCTTGTATAATTTAAATGCATGTTTATTTTTCCTTATCATGATCTTTAAGTCATTGTTAAGCCACATGGGATGTGATTTACTCCTATTGATTTTATTTCCACTTGGTACATGCCGATGTGTATGTATATTTAGTAAGGATTTGAATGTTGTCCATTTATTTTCAGTATTTTTCCCTGTAAGTTCTTTGTCCCAGTCTATACTTTGTATTGCTGCCCTTAGCCCATTAAAGTTAGCCCATTTTAAATATAGAGTTTTTGTTGGCGTCCTCTGTTGGTGTTTGCCAACTCAGATCTGGCCTCCCTCCTGCTCCTGTGTCCTTGCTTCCCCTTCTAACTGTAACCCAGCTACCTCCCTGGACATCCTCACTAGCCCCATCTCCACCCTCCATGCTAGGCCCAGCTAAACTGTGTTCAGTGAGCACCAACCCCCTTTCCAGTGTGACAATATCATGAAGTGTTGCAATTCTCCTATAGTTCTCCAATTTGAGCTTCCAGAGAGGCAACATGGTCAAACCTGCCACAGATGTATGGACCCTGGACCATCTGTTCCAGTATCGCATACATGTGGCAGGATGTACACTCCGTTAGGTTGCCACTGGACTGGACATGATTATCAGTTACAAAAATACAGTGAGAAAAAAAATCAATGTATTTTCTACACCTTAACCCAAACAAAACAAAAACAAAAATATATATATATATTTATATATATATATATTTATATATATATATATATATAAATATATATATATATATATTTGTTTTCTATTATTTCTTCTAATACAACTTTTTTTTGAATTCCCTATTTTTATTCAATCTCCTACACAATAACTACACTTACACTAAAAATGATTGCAAGCCCCCAAGTTCGATCCTTCCCTTGTTAAAATAGTCCCTGCCTACTCACCTGTATAATGATAAACGAGCACAGGACAGAAAACACTGCACTGCCTCACAGAACTGATTCAAAAAATGTTCTAAGAAAGAAAAATAATGCTCATATAATGTTTTAGATAGTGTTCTTTATGTGACAAATCTTTGCATAGGGCAAAATACAGTATTAACAAATTGAGAGAATGCCGGGCCCTGTTTTGAGCTTAGAATTTTATGTAGAACGTGCTTTTCAGCAAAACACCCTGCAAGATTGGAAATTCGCCACTTATAATCTAAAGGGAATGGAAAAGGCAGAAAAACATTGGCAGAAATGCAGATAAGGGTTAGGATAGACCAGGGAGGTGAGAATTCACTTAGGTAGGAAGTTAGAAAAGGAAAGAGGAGGAACTGTTCAGTTAGAAAGTCATACAGCCCCATTAAATTAGAAAAATGTTCTAACGAGGTGTGAACGTTAAGGCTGCAAGCTGGAAATATGACAGTTTACCAACTCTATTAAATTAGACCTGGGGCTCGCAATGTATGAGCTCGCAGTATGGCCGTTCCACGATGACCAAGTCAAACTGACAGGACAAGTGAAAAGTCTGTGAGATGATCTCGCAGGCATCCCACTTCATCACCTGCCGCAGGGGGCCCAATTGAGATCTCTGCAGCAGTTATAAACATTAGCCCTGCTGTAGGGGGTACTCCAAGTACCCCCCGGTCCCCATCCCCCAAAGTGTCCCCACATTAACCCTTGCAGAGGGAGTCCCAGATTGGCATTGATCGAGACCTCCCGTTGCATTTAAAATATAAAAAATTCCCACCGCGGGTCCTTCATGGGCTCGCGGCACACTATTAACCGAACCAGGCTGTGGGGGTACTGTAAGTACCCCCACGGTACCTAACATTAACCCCCCACATTAACACTTTGCTGCGGGATCACCGATCAACATCGATCGTGACACCGATTGCATTTAAAATTTTAAATGTCCTGCCTCGTGGGTCCTTAAAGTACAATAAAGGTCTTGAAAGGACCTGCACTGAAAAAAATATTAACCCCTGTTGCGGGGGTACTATAAATACCCCCCCAATGTATGGAGCCCTATGAGCCCCTAATAACCCCTATAACTCATCTGATCTATACAGAGAACCATGAGCCCATAATGACCCCTATAACTCACGGGGCTCTATACAGAGCCCCATGAGCCCTTAATTAACCCTATCAGTCTCATAAGGGTCTATACAGACTCTTATGGGACACACATTACCCCCATTAGGCCGATAGGGGTATATATAGACTCCTATAGGACACTAATTAACCCTAACTTGGCCTATTTAACCCTAACTGGGCCTATCTAACCCTAACTCTGCCTATTTAACCCCATTTGGAACTATTTAACCCCATCTAGCCGTAACTAAGCCTATCTAATCCTATTTAACCTTAACTGGGCCTATTTAACCTCGAATATACCCAGTAAACCCTATCCTACCCTACACTATTAAACTCTATCCTACCCTACACTATTAAACTATTAACCCCCCTGTTAAACACTACACTACCTACCTACCACCCTAATAAAATCCCTATTACCCCACTAATTACAGAAAAACAAAAAAACACCTAATTACAGAAATAAATAAAACCTAGAATTACAGAAAATAAAAAAGGACATTACACAAAATAAAAAAGGACATTATCAAAATAAAGAAAACCTGTATCACCAAAATGAAATAAACCTAAGTTACCAAAATTAAAAAACTACGCACCTGAAAAAAAATACATGTACAAAAAGCACACAATATTACATTACATCAATAGAATAAATACAGTTACAATAAATCAATAAATACAATACAGTTCAAATATATATGTATATATACAGTTAAAATATACATGTATTGTATTTAGGGGTTATTGTTTTTAGTTAGGGGGTTAATGTATTGTATTTAGGGGTTAATGTTGATTGTAGTTAGGGTTTAATTGATTGTAGATAGGGATGATGGATTATAGATAGGGATAATGGATTGTTGATAGGGATAATGGATTGTAGATAGGGATAATGGATTGTAAATAGGGGTATATTTGAACTGTATTGTATTTATTGATGTATTGTAACTGTATTTAATGTATTGATGTAATGTAATGTTATGTGTTTTTTGTACATGTATTTTCTTTTCATGTGCATAGTTCTTTTTTTATTTTGTGTAACTTAGATTTCTTTTAATTTTGGTAATTTAGATTTTTTTAATTTTGGTAATTTAGGTTTTCTTTCTTTTGGTAATGTCCTTCTTTTTATTTTGTGTAATGTCCTTTTTTGTTTTCTGTAATTCTAGGTTTTATTATTTTCTGTAATTAGTTTTTTTTTTATTTTTTGGTGTAATAGGGTTTTTATTAGGGTGGTAGGTAGAAAGTGTAGGGTTTAACAGAGTAGAGAGGTGTGTTAATAGTGTAGGGTTTACTGGGTACATTTGGGGTTAAATAGGCCCGGTTAAGGTTAAATAGGACTAGATAGGCTTACATGTGACTAGACAGGGTTAAATAGGCCCAGATGGGGTTAAATAGACCAAGGTGTGGATTAGATAGGCCCAGTTAAGGTTATTGTGTCCAGATATGGTTAGATAGGCCCAGTTAGATAGGCCCAGTTAGGATTATTGGGTCCAGATAGGATTAGAAAGGCCCAGTTAGGATTAGATAGGCCCAGTTAGGGTTATTGAGTCCAGATAGGGTTAGATAGTCCCAGTTAGGATTAGATAGGCCCAGTTAGGGTTATTGGCTCCACATAGGGTTAAGGGGTTAATGGGGTATAGTTAGGGTTAATAGTGTAGTGTAGTGTTTAGACTTTGTGTCATGAGGGTCCTGTGTTATTATAGGGGTTAATTAGTGTCCTATATGGGTCTGTATAGACCTTTATGAGACTAATAGGGTTAATTAAGGGCTCATGGGGCTACAACTAACCAAAATATTTTAGGTAGAGGGAAGAAAAAATATAAAAATAAAATAATATGGTTGCATAAGTATGCACACCCTTAAACTAATACTTTGTCGAAGCACCTTTTGATTTTATTACAGCACTCAGTCTTTTTGGGTATGAGTCTATCAGCATGGCACATTTTGACTTGGCAAGATTTTCCCACTCTTCTATGCAAAAACACTCCAAATCTGTCAGATTGCGAGGGCATCTCCTGTGCACAGCCCTCTTCAGATCACCCCACAGATTTTCAATCGGATTCAGGTCTGGGCTCTGGCTGGGCCATTCCAAAACTGTAATCTTCTTCTGGTGAAGCCATTCCTTTGTTGATTTGGATGTATGCTTTGGGTCGGTGTCAAGATGAAGTTCCTCTTCATGTTCAGCTTTCTAGCAGAAGCCTGAAGGTTTTGTGCCAATATTGACTGGTATTTGAAACTGTTCATAATTCCCTCTATCTTAACTAAGGCCCCAGTTCCAGCTGAAGAAAAACAGCCCCAAAGCATGATGCTGCCACCACCATGCTTCACTGTGGGTATGTTGTTCTTTTGGTGACGTGCAGTGTTGTTTTTGCGCCAAACATATCTTTTGGAATTATGGCCAAAAAGTTCAACCTTGGTTTCATCAGACCATAACACCTTTTTCCACATGCTTTTGGGAGACTTCAGATGTGTTTTTGCAAAATGTAGCCTGGCTTGGATGTTTTTCTTCATAAGAAAAGGCTTTCGTCTTGCCACTCTACCCCATAGCCCAGACATATGAAGAATACGGGAGATTGTTGTCACATGTACCACACAGCCAGTACTTGCCAGATATTCCTGCAGCTCCTTTAATGTTGCTGTAGGCCTCCTGGTAGCCTCCCAGACCAGTTTTCTTCTCGTCTTTTCATCAATTTTGGAGGGAGCTCCAGTTCTTGGTAATGTCACTGTTGTGCCATATTTTCTCCACTTGATGATGACTGTCTTCACTGTGTTCCATGGTATATCTAATGCCTTGGAAATTCTTTTGTACCCTTCTCCTGACTGATACCTGTTAACAATGAGATCCCTCTGATGCTTTGGAAGCTCTCTGTGGACCATGGCTTTTGCTGTGGGATGCGACTAAGAAAATTTCAGGAAAGACCAACTAGAGCAGCTGAACTTTATTTGGGGTTAATCAGAGGCACTTTAAATGATGGCAGATGTATGTTGACTCCTATTTAACACAATTTGGAATGTGATTGCTTAATTCTGAACACAACTACATCCCCAGTTATAAGAGGGTGTGCGGACTTATGCAACCACATTATTTTTCTTTTTTTTTTTCTTCCCTCCACCTAAAAGATTTCAGTTTGTTTTTCAAATGATTTGTACAGTTTATAGGTCACATTAAAGGTGGAAAAAGTTCTGAAATGATTTATCTTTGTCTCATTTTTGTACAGCACAGAAACCTGACATTTAAGCAGGGGCGTGTAGACTTTTTATATCCCCTGTATATATATATATATATATATATATATATATATATACTGTATATATATTGGCCAGAATTCTGATACATACAGTTATGACACTGCATTCTGGGAACCTTTGCAGGGTCATCGGCCTCCTCCTCTCTCCCTCGGCCTCCTTCTCTCTCCCTCTGCCTCCTTCTCTCTCTCTCTCAGGCCTCCTTCTCTCTCCCTCGGCCTCCTTCTCTCTCCCTCGGCCTCCTTCTCTCTCTCTCTATCTCTCTCCCTCGCTCTCTCTCCCTCGGCCTCCTTCTCTCTCTCTCTCTCTCTCTCAGGCCTCCTTCTCTCTCTCAGGCCTCCTTCTCTCTCCCTTGGCCTCCTTCTCTCTCTCTCTATCTCTCTCCCTCGCTCTCTATCCCTCGGCCTCCTTCTCTCTCTCTCTCTCTCTCTCAGGCCTCCATCTCTCTCCCTCGGCCTCCTTCTCTCTCTCTCTTTCTCAGGCCTCCATCTCTCTCCCTCTGCCTCCTTCTCTCTCTCTCTCTCTCTCTCTCAGGCCTCCTTCTCTCTCTCTCGTCTCTCTCGGCTTTCTCTCACTCTTCTGTCTGTCTCCCTTCCCCCTTACTGCCTCTCTCTCTCACTCCCCCACTTCCCTAGCGGTGCCTCATCCCACTGCCGGCTCATCTTCTCCTTGACGGGTTTCAGAGGAGAGAGCAGGAGGGCTGGAGAGTCATAGGGGAGTGCCTACAAGTTGTGGGCAACGTCTGGGGGCATTTGTGCTGCCCCCAAAGAAGTGCCGCCTGAGGCGAACCCCCCCTTTGATACACCACTGGTCGTAGTTACTACATTAATGGGATGAGTTACTACATTAATGGGATTTTATTCATGCTGATTGTAAATTACATTTTTTTTCAGTAAATATTTGAAACCGGGATCACTATGTGAAAACCAATATGTGTTCACTAATCACACATAAATGTATCACATATATAGTTGTGAGCGTACGAGTCGTTGCTCACGCTTGCGGGCTCGCGTAGCGAGCCCGCAAGAACTGCGTCCCTCGCGAAGCGAGGGACGCAGTTCACCGCAAATGCGGGTCCTCGCAAAGCGAGGGCCCGCATTTGCGGTTGTGGAGGCTCAACGTCGGCTGTGTTAACACACACATACACACACACGACTTTTTTAACAGAATAAACCCAACCGCCCAGCCAACAAAAACCCAACAACGTCCCCGCAAATGCGGATCCTCGTGAAGCGAGGGTCCGCATTTGCGGTGGTGGGAGCATCCCAACATCGGCTGTGTTAACACACATACACACACACACAACTTCATAACAAAAAAAAACTCAAAGTCGCCTCACACCCGCTTACACCCAGACACACAGACGCAAGACTTAACAAAAAAACAGTAAAAAAGGCCCCTCACACGCTCTTAATACACATACGCACGACTTAGAAACAAATACACTGCGTCGTACACGTAAAAGCTAACTGCGTATATCGCAAAAAAATACGGCAACATCGCAACAAAATACGGCCGCATCGGAAAAAAATACGGCCGCGAAAGACCCATTCCAACCACCGCGCATCAAAACATCACAAACACAAGAAATAAACACAACAAACACATAAAAAGCTTACTTACAGCACGGGGGGGCATCCGGCACCTCCAAAAGTTCATTTACACGTCCATTTAAGTCAAAACAAAGAGTTTAAACGACCGAAAATCGGCTAAGCGAGAGAAAAAATGGCCGCCGAACAAAACGAAAACGAGGCTCCAGACGTAACTACACTACACTTACTCGCAATAATGAAACACATACTATGCGGAACGGATCACACTCATATTAAACACCATTTTAACCACTACTACGCACAAAATGGCGGATGGAACGCAAATTGTAAGCTGGAACGCAAATAGCGCATGCGTATTACGTTCTAACGGTCTAACTTTCCAGAATGTTCTACAAGTTGATAAATACTGTCTATTTGACAGAGAAAAATACATTTCTCCTCAGGTGATGAACAGAGTGACTTCGGAGATAACTGCTGCTAAAACTTGAGAAGATAATTCTTTCCTAATTTACTACTTTACATTGTGCAAATTACAACTGAGAGGTAAGCTATAATATATTACTTATTTTCAAGACAGGACATCAAAAAAAATAATTAAAGAAGACAAAGAGGTTTATGTATACTGACAAGTGACACGCACATATATGCGTATAATGTATACTGACATGTGACACGCACATATATGCGTATAATGTATACTGACAAGTGACACGCACATTTATGTGTATAATGTATACTGACAAGTGACACGCACATTTATGTGTATAATGTATAGTGACATGTCACATGCACATTTATGCGTATAATGTATACTGACAAGTGACACGCACATTTATGTGTATAATGTATACTGACAAGTGACACGCACATATATGCGTATAATGTATACTGACATGTGACATGCACATTTATGTGTATAATGTATACTGACATGTCACACGCACATTTATGTGTATTGCCCCTGCAACAAACTAATTAAACAACTACATTTAAATTACATTACAAAAAAATAAGTTGGGACTATTAAAATACTATTAAAATATGAGTCATGTATACTGATATGTGACACGCACATATATGTGTATCATCTATAGTCACATGTCACACACACATTTATGTATGTTGGCCAAAAATAAAAATAACGTTAATTTAACAATTAAAATATGATTCATGTATAGTTATATGTCACACGCACACAAAAAAATTACTTTCAACTATGGAAATGTGCTTCATGTATGTGACATGTGTGTAGACCCCACCAAAAAATAATGTTAATTCAAATTAATTACAGAAGTATATTTCAATGAAATTAATTTACTGCAATTTAATAGATCACCTAAAACTCAATCTTTCAACTTTTTTTAATATTCAAACAGACTCTGCATCAACAGCGTCTCTCAACAATTTGCACCGTACACTGTGAAGCACAATCCCTTTTAAAGAACACCAACAAAGAAGAAGAGGTAAGATACAAAAATACTTTAAATCCTGAAAAGGCCATGCTTTGTTAAATACAAATAAAAAATTCTATAATTCACTATTTCACTTTATTTTTCAAACAGACACTACAAGAAGACCGGCGGATTAAGATTGGCAGGAGGGGACCCTCTGTCATTCGACACTTCAATCAAGGTAAAGTATTAAGTATAAAAAAGAACCGAACCATGAGCCTCATTCAATTGCGAGTTGGCCAATTGAATAGGGCTCTATATAAGCACATAACAGATTTTTTAGACAGACATTTTTAGTTACTGAACTTCTAACCACAATCAAGGTCTTCACTAACTAAAAACTTCTGTCAAAAAATATTTTATGTGCTTATATAGAGCCCTATTCAATTGGTCAAAACGCAATTGATTCAGGACCTAAATATGTTTAATGGCCGAGGGCCTCATTCAAATGTGATTTGCCCATTTCAATAGGGCTCTATATAAGCACATTTGGCTCAATTTCACTACAAACTTCTGTTCAAAAATATGCTCTGTGCTTATATAGAGCCCTATTGAAAAACCAAATTCAATGAGGCCCTCACAATATAACAAATCCAGCAAACAAAGGCCCTCATTCAATTGATATTTTGGACAATTCAATAGGGCTCCAAATAAGCACATTTAGAACCCTATTGAATTGGCCAAACTGCAATTGAATGAGGGCCAAAGTATGCAACATATGGTACACACAAACTGCTACACACAAAACAGGATTGTAACAAACACATAGCAAACTACATTTATATTCTTTTTGTTTAACAACCTATAACCATAAGAAAAAACACTGCATAAGTATAACAAAAGTGGTGCCCATCAAACAGGATTGTACGAAAACTCACACAAACTACATTTAAATTCTTATTTTAATCTTTAACAACCTATAAGCCTTAGAAAGAAGCCTAAATAAGCATACCAACATTGGTGCCCACCAAAAGGATTGTATGAAAACTCACACAAACACATAGCAAAATACATTTAGATTCTTATTTTATGTTTAACAACCTATTAGCATTACAAAACTACATTAATAAGCATACCATCAGCGGTGCGCATCAAACAGGATTGTATGAAAACTCACACAAACACATAGCAAACTACATTTACATTCTTATTTTATGTTTAACAACCTATAAGCATTACAAAACAACATTAATAAGCATACCAACAGTGGTGCGCACCAAACAGGATTTTATGAAAACTCACACAAACACATAGCAAACTACATTTACATTCTTATTTTATGTTTAACAACCTATAAGCCTTAGAAAGAAGCCTAAATAAGCATACCAACAGTGGTGCGCACCAAACAGGATTGTATGAAAACTCACACAAACACATACCAAAGTACATTTAGATACTTATTTTATGTTTAACAATCTATAAGCCTTAGAAAAAGGCCTAAATAAGCATACCAAAAGTGGTGGACACCAAACGGGATTGTAGAAAAACAAAGAAATAATGTCATTTTTTAGTTCATACAAATACATTCAAATAAAATTACATTTTCATTTTTATTTTATAACAGATACTGCGTCAAGAACATCGGACCAGGAGTTTCAACTGAGGACCAGACCAGCGGACGAGGACTTTCAACAGAGGACCAGACCATTGGACGAGGACTTTCAACAGAGGACTACACCATCGGACGAGGACTTTCAACAGAGGACCAGACGATTGGACGAGGACTTTCAACACAGGACCAGACCATCAGACGAAGGCTTTCAACACAGGACCAACAAAGATTCTGCTTCAAATCAAACTTCAACCAAGGTACAGTATAACAAGTAAAAAAAGAGAAAAATTAATTAATATTCTTCTTTAATGTTTAACCACCTATAAGCCTTAGAAAATAGCCTACAGAAGCATACCAAAATTGCGGCGCACCAAAAAGGATTGTAGAAAAACACAGAAATAATGCCATTTTTTCATTAATACAAAGACATTCAAATAACATAACATTTTCTTTTTTATTTTATAACAGATACTGCGTCAAGAACATCGGAACAGGAGTTGGAACTGAGGACCACACCAGAGGACGAGGACTTTCAACAGAGGACTACACCATCGGACGAGGACTTTCAACACAGGACCAGACCATCGGACGAAGGCTTTCAACACAGGACCAACAAAGAATTTTGCTTGAAATCAAACTTCAACCAAGGTGCAGTATAAAAAGTAATATCTATCATCTATCTCTTATTTGTCTTTTAGGGCCAATAATCTTTAACACTAAATACAAACTTCAATGTAAACTTAAAAAATAAATTGGCATAGTCCAAAAAAGTCTAAAAACACAGAATCTATACAATTTGTCATTGTAACATTCCAGTCCTAAACCCTAATTTAATTGCCATTTGACAAATTGAATAGTGCTGTAAATAAGGACATAACATCTTTTTGAAAATACCTTTTTAGTTACTGAAACACTTGCTTTTGGATACATGTTTCATAAATAAAAATTTCTTTAAATAATTATCTGATGGCCTTATTTAGACTTTTATTCAATTGACCGCATTGAAATTGATTAAGTATAAAATGTTAACACACTATTGATAACTATTTGTCATGAAAAACAACTTAACATCTCAAAATAAACTAACGGTACATTATTTTATTTTTACAGATTAACATGGCTGATAACGAGAGTAAACAAGAAAAGAAAAGACGCCAAGCTAGAGAACGACGACAGAGAGCAGACAGCCAGCAGACACCGGAGAAGAAGGAAATTCGACGAGAAAAAGAACGCAAAAGAATTGCAAGCAAAAGACTGTCACTTGCAGAAATTAAAGATATGTCAAAAAAAACAACAAAGAAAATAAAGCATTTACAACCTGTTGCTCAAACATCAGATGACATTTTACCAGAAAAAATACAAGAGATACCAAAAAAAGCAACAAAGAAAACAAAGCATTTAGAACCGTTTCATGAAACATTACATGACATTTTACCTCAAACAATACAACATATACCAAGAAAAGCAACGAAAAAAACAAAACATTTAGAACCTGTTGTTGAAACATTATATGACATTTCACCTGATGAATATGAAAGTCAAAATCCTATATGCTTTGCAAATTGTCCTCTACTCAAGTCTTTAGCAGTAGAGGTTCATAGTTGTGGGGACATGACTACTCAATGTCAGTTTTGTGAGGCTTATTATTTTAAACAGGAGAGACCCAGAGATGGACAATTTATTAGTTGTTGTCAAAAAGGCAAGTTCAAACTTCCAGAAAGGAAAGAATTTCCAATTTATTTACAAAATATTATGACTGAACCTACTTTTCCAAACTACAAAAATTTTAAGACAAACATAAGATCCTACAATAGTGCCATATCCTTTGCATCCATGGGGGCAACATTAGCTGCTAATGTACCAGGACATGGTCCTTACTGTTTTAAAGTCCAAGGACAAATTTATCATCGCACTTCCCATTTACATCCAGAGGAAGGAAATAAAAGAAAATTCGCTCAACTATATGTCCTAGATACAATGGAAGCTGTTGACCAACGTATGCAGATTGAAGAAAATAAAAAATGCTTACCCACTGTTTTCATAGAGCTAAATAACATTATGGACAACAATCCCTACAGTAAAGCTTATAAAAAATTGGCAGAAGTAGAAAATGAACAACTACTTCATTCACAAACACATCAATTACCAATGCCGAAGGTTAATATGGTGCTTAAAAGAGACAGACATACTGATAAACGTCGTTATAACTTGCCAACAACAAATGAGGTTGCAATGGTGTTTCAGAATGATGAAGGAGAACCACCATTTCAAAGAGACATTCGAATATATCCTAGAAATGAGGACCAACCGTTTATTAATATGAGTATCTTAAGTCCAAATTTAGATCCAATGACATATCCCATCTTTTTCCCACACGGAGAAGCAGGTTGGCAACCAAAATTAACTCTTCCCAGTTACCCAAATGCTAAAGCCAGAATCCGAAATAATGTTTCTATGCTTGAATTTAAAGTAGCTCAAATTGCCATTCGCAATGTATTTAATCCAATTTTATGTGGTGGGAAACTAACACAACAATGGATTATTGATTCATATTTGCAAGTTGAGGCAAATAATTTAAACTTTATCAAATATCAACAAGATAAACTCCGTGTAGAACAATATTCTGGACTCATGGACTATGTTGCTGACGTGGCTACAAGCAGAGACATGACAGCTGGCAAAGCCATCATTTTACCATCTTCCTTTCAAGGATCTCCTCGGAATATGAGAGAAAGATACAATGATGCTATGGCTATTGTGACAAAATTTGGCAAACCCGATCTATTTGTGACATTTACATGTAATCCACAATGGCCAGAAATTACACTAAATCTACTTCTTGGACAAACTGCTTCAGATCGACCAGATTTAGTAGCCAGAGTTTTTAAGATTAAATTAAATGAATTAATACGTGACTTCACTATAAATCAGTTATTTGGCAAATGTCTTGCTTATGTATATACCATTGAATTTCAAAAAAGAGGCCTTCCACATGCACATCTTCTAATAATACTTCAAGAAAAAAATAAATTAGATACTTCAGACAAAGTGGATGCAGTCATTGTTGCTGAACTACCAGATCCAGAACTATATGGTAGACTATATGAGATTGTTACTCATCGCATGATTCATGGACCCTGTGGTGACCTTAATCCACAATCACCATGTATGGAAAATAATAAATGTTCCAAAGAATTTCCAAAAGATTATAGAGACAAAACCTATGCCAATTGTGATGGATATCCACTTTATAAAAGAAGAGAAGGAGATAGTGCCATTATTCGTGGAAAAAAAGTGGACAATAGATATGTAGTACCCTACAATCCACATTTACTCATGAAGTACAACGCCCACATCAACGTAGAAGCCTGCACTTCCATCAAATCCATTAAATATGTCTACAAATATATTTACAAAGGTTACGATGCAGCTACTGTAGTCGTCAAAAGTGCAGACAACCCTGAAAGTAGTGAGTTAGTACATGATGAACTTGCATCTCATGTAGATGCTCGCTATGTCAGTGCGCCAGAAGCTATGTGGCGGCTTTTAAAATTTGAAATGCATGATAGATCACATGCAGTATATAGGTTAGCAGTACATTTGCCACAACGACATTTAGTCTATTTCCATGCTGGAAATGAAATGAATGCATTGGCCCAAAGTGAAGATCGTCACACTACACTAACTGCATGGTTTGCATTAAATTCCACTGATGCTGAAGCAACACAATACTTATATATTGAAATTCCATATCACTATGTTTTTGTGAATGGATTATGGAGACCAAGAAAAACCAGAGGCAATAAAATTATTCCAAGAATTTACACAGTCAGTCCAAGAGATGTGGAACGTTTTTGCTTACGGATATTACTTTTAATTGTTCCTGGAGCACAAAGTTTTGAACACTTAAGAACTGTTAATGACATTGTATATGAATCCTTCCATTTAGCTGCAAGACATAGAAACTTACTCGCTGATGATACAGAGTGGTAAAGATGTTTAGAAGAAGCAGCACAATGTCAAATGCCATGACAGATGAGAGAACAATTTGCTTTTATTTGTATCTTCTCAAATGCTCCAAATGCATTAGCTTTGTGGGAGACTTTTAAAAGTAATATGGCTGAAGACTTTATGCGACGATACAATGAACCCATTGCACACTTAAAAGCGTTAATGGAAATCCAAGAAGTCTTTTTAACTCATGGATTAAGTTGTGCAAGTTTTAATTTGCCTGATCCAGGTCTTATAGATGACATTAACTTTGAAGACTATGACATTCAACTACAAGCAGAAAGAACAGAAGAAAGACTTGCAACTTTAAATACACTACAATTGCAAGCATTTCATGCCATTAAAAATGCTATAGATGATGACATGGTGACAGAGCGTTATTTCTATCTTGATGGACCTGGCGGATCAGGAAAAACATATTTGTACAATTTATTAATGAGTTCAGTACGAGCCCAAGGAAAAATAGCAATGGCGTTTGCCACTACTGGAATTGCTGCACTTTTATTAGAAGGTGGAAGAACTGTTCATAGTGGATTTAAACTGCCAGTGCCTATTTTAGAAAATTCTGTGTCAGATATTCGCATGACATCCTTACAAGCAAAGAAATTGAAGAAATGTAAATTAATTATAATAGATGAGGCCACAATGATGTCATGCTATGCCCTCCAATGTATTGACCGTTTGCTTCGTGAAGTCATGGAGAATACTTTTCCATTTGGTGGAAAGGTAATGTTGTTGGGTGGCGATTTCAGACAAACATTACCTGTCGTTGTACATGGAAATCGAACTGACATTATCGAAACATGTATAAAGTCAAGTATAGTATGGAAACATTTTACCCATCTTTAACTGCAACAAAATATGAGATCAGAAGGCCAAACTGATTTCAATGATTGGCTTATTAAAATTGGAGATGGCAGAACAGAAAAAATACTACATTTACCTGATGACACTGTAGAGATCCCACCTCATATGATTTGTCAACAAGATATTATATCGGCTATATTTGAAGGGAGCATAAATAACGAAGAATATTCCGAGCTTGCCAACCAAGTCATACTGACGTGTAAAAATAAAGATGCATTAATCCTCAATAATGAAATCTTAAAAAAAAATTATGCACCACAAAGAAATTATCACAGTGCTGATTCTGTACTTGCTGATGACAATGAAAGTCAGGCTAACTTTTCGACTGAATTCATAAACTCTTTAACTCCTTCTGGAATGCCACCACATATTTTGCAGCTAAAGAAAGGTGCAATTATCATGTTACTGCGAAATATGAACCCCAAAAAAGGCCTATGCAATGGCACAAGATTAATTGTTCAACAATTAAAGGACCATTTTATAGATGCTGAAATTTTAACTGGGACCCATAAAGGAGAGAGAGTTTTCATACCAAGAATAGATTTAGCACCAAGTGAAAGTAGTCTCCCTTTTATACTTCAAAGAAGACAATTTCCCATTATTATGGCATTTGCCATGACCATTAATAAATCACAAGGTCAAACTTTCAAATCTGTAGGTATTTTCTTGGAAGAACCAGTTTTTGCACATGGTCAATTGTACGTTGCGTTGTCACGGTGCAAAAATCCACAGGCTATTAAAGTTTACATTGAAAACAATGAAAGTCAAGGTGATTTATTAGAAGATGGACGTATTTTTACTAAAAACATTGTCTACTATGAAGTACTATAACTTTGAAGGATACAAATTAAAGATGCCAAGATTTTTTTAAAGCATTGCAAAATACATAACAATTGTTTGTTTAATTCAGTCATATGTTTATGAATGATTTGCCTCACAAAATACTTGCCTTGCATTGTTAGTAAAAATTATGTTAAAATGTTAAGTCACTATGTTAATGTTTCTAATGTTACAAGTTTAAAAAATATATTTTCAAGTTATTTCATTCAACAGCTTACAAAGTGGATGTTAAGAGGTCAAGCACCTTTTAAGTCACAATGTAAATATTGTCTGTTATCTTAAGATTACTACCTACATTAATGTTTATCGCCAGTTTATGTGCTCAGTAATAAATTACTTTAATTACGTACGTTTTAAGAAGAGTTTTACTGTATGCCTTCCTCTACATTCAATGTATATTCAAGTTAACAATTATTGTGATAGAAATTGAATTTTAATACTGATTAATTTAAATGTCAATTGTTTTTACATTCAAATGTTAATACTTTTAATAAAAAATTAGGTTACAAAATGTATTCACTATGTTCCTGTTTATAATGTTCAAAATTATACCAATGTTTTGTCAACTTCTAAACTTACATAAAAAATAAAGTTCAAGTTTAAAAATATATACTTTGATGGTTATTGCTTACATATAGTTTAAACTTCATGTTAAAATTCGCGACGTTTAAAGAAGGGTTTTTACTTTTTGCTTTCCTATTCATTCAATGTATATTAAAGTTAACAATTCTTCAGATACTAATTACATTTTAAAAAACCATTACATCAACATTTTACAAAAATACACGTTCATATTAAAATACTTACAAGGGTCAAAAATATATGTTAATAACTAAACAACTTGACAAACATATACATCACATTGCGGTCATTTTTTGACGGGCAAGTCGCTAGTATACAAATGACATTGAGCAAGGAGAGGAAAAGCGTTATTGAAGGACAAGTATGAATGCAAAATGATCATTGTGTATTAATTTGCTTTTCTTTTACAGGTCATCAACAATGTAAAATACCTCCAGATTATCGTCTTGATTCTGGCTTTTTTAGTCCTTGTGATGATGGGATGGATAATAGCGTTATATACTGGTAATATTTTATAAATGTGTAACAAACAAACATTTTATTTTAATATATATAATGAACCACAAAAAAACAGATATATTAGTCTTACTGACGTGCCAGTGCGTGACACTATTGGGATACTAAATCAAATTAAAATTGCAACTTTATTTACAATCACATATATAGTTGTGAGCGTACGAGTTGTTGCTAATGCTGCGGGCTCGCGTAGCGAGCCCGCGGCTCGTGCAGCGAGTCGCGGGCCTCGCGAAGCGAGGGCTGCGACTCGCGCAGCGAGTCGCGGGCCTCGCGTAGCGAGGGCACTGTGCCAGGTTCTCAGTTGCTGGCTTGGAGCGCCGCAGGCGCTCCATGCCAGCACCTGAGGACCTCGCAAAGCGAGGTCTTCAGTTGCAGCAACTGCGACCCTTGAAAAAAAAAGTTTACGTCCAAACACATTACGACACTCGCAAACAACATACGACACACGTTCAAACACATTACGACACTCGCAAACAACATACGACACACGTTCACACACATTACGGCCTCGCAACACTCGGACGCAACTTGCGAACATTACAAAATTACAAACACAATACATACACACAGCACATACATAAAAACCTTACCTACACAAACAGGAATCACCCAGGACCTCAAAAATGCAACTTACAACTTAATTGCACTCAAAATAAAAGAGTTTCGACACTAAATAGTTTGTTAAGCGACAAAAAAAATGGCCGACGAATAAAACGAAAACGAGGCTACACACGCAAACACCATACGAGACACGTTACCACACATTACGACTTCGCAAACATCGGACGCAACACGCCGACATACAAACATTTAAAACTTAACAAAGACACACAACAAACACATAAAAAGCTTACCTACAGCAAGAGGAACCAGCCAGCACCTCAAAAAAACAAGTTACACCTACATTTAAATCAAAATAAACACTTTAGACACTAATACCATCGCTAAGCGAGAGAAAAAATGGCCGACGAACAAAACGAAAACGAGGCTTCAGACGTAACTACACTACACTTACTCGCAATAATGAAACACATACTATGCGGAACGTATCACAATCATATTAAACACCATTTTGAACAGTAATACGCCTAAAATGGCGGATGGAACGCAAATTGTAAGCTGGAACGCAAATAGCGCATGCGTATTGCGTTCTAACGGTCTCACTTTCCAGAACTTTCTACAAGTTTATAAATACTGGCTATTTCCAACTAAAAAATACATTTCTCCTCAGGTGATCAACGGAGTGACTTCTGAGATAACTGCTGCTTTTACTTGAGAAGACAATTCTTTACTAATTTACTACTTTACATTGTGCAAATTACAACTGACAGGTAAGCTATAATATATTACATTTTATTATCAGGTCAGGTCAAACAAATAAAAAAATAAACTAGGATTTATGTAGTCATCATGTATGGCACATTTATGTGTATAGGCTCCCAAAAATAATTAAACAGAGCTTTATGTATAGTGACATCTGACACGCACATATATGTCTATAATGTATAGTTACATGTGACACGCACATATATGTCTATAATGTATAGTTACATCTGACACGCACATATATGTCTATAATGTATAGTGACATTTGACACACACATTTCTGTGTATTGCCCCTTCATAGTGACATGTGACACGCACGTATATGTGTATAATGTATAGTGACATGTGACACGCACATATATGTCTATAATGTATAGTGACATCTGACACGCACATTTCTGTGTATTGCCCCTTTATAGTGACATCTGACACCGACATATATGTCTATAATGTATAGTGACATGTGACACGCACATTTATGTGTATTGCCAATGCAACAAAATTAGCTTACAACAAAATCAGTAAACAACTACATTTTAATGACATTATATCTCATGTATACTGATATGTCACACGCACATATATGTGTATCATCTATACTTACATCTCACACACACACATTTATGTGTGTTGGAAAAAAAAAATATAAGATTAATTTAACCATTTAAATTTGACTCATGTATACTGATATGTCACACGTACACTTCATGTATGTGACATATGTGTGTAGCCCCCAACAAAAAATAAGGTTAATTGAATTAATTTACTGCAATTCAATACATCAGATAAAGCTGAATCTTTCTATTTCTTTTAATATTCAAACAGACTCTGCATCAACAGCGTCTCTCAACAATTTGCACCGTGCATTGTGAAGCACAATCCCTTTTAAAGAACACCAACAAATTTGAAGAGGTAAGATACAACAACACATTACATGCTCAAAAGGCCATGCTTTGCTAGATGACAAATTATAAATATACAAATAACTATTTCACTTTCTTTTTCAAACAGACACTAAAAGAAGACCGGCGGATTAAGATTGGCAGGAGGGGACCGTCTGTCATTCAAAACTTCTATCAAGGTAAAGTATTAAGTATAAACAAGAAATAACCATGAGCCTTATTCAATTGCAACTTCCTCATTTGAATAGGGCTCTATATAAGCACATAACATTTTTTTGATACAGAACTTTTTAGTTACTGAATTTCTAACCACAATCAAGGTTTTCAATAACTAAAAACTTTGCTCAATAAATATGTTATGTGATTATATAGAGCCCTCTTCAATTGGCAAAATTGCAATTCAATGAGGACCTATATGTCTTTAATGGCCAAGGGCCTCACTCAAATGTGATTTGCCCATTTCAATAGGGCTCTATAGAAGCACATAACATATTTTGGAAACAGAACTTTTTAGTTACTGAACTTCTAACCACAATCAAGGTTTTCAATAACTAAAAACTTTGCTCAATAAATATGTTATGTAATTATATAGAGCCCTCTTCAATTGGCAAAATTGCAATTCAATGAGGACCTATATGTCTTTAATGGCCAAGGGCCTCACTCAAATGTGATTTGCCCATTTCAATAGCGCTCTATATAAGCACAGAGCATATTTTTTAAACGAAATTTTTCTTTTGTGAACACGTTCCTTTTGGATACAAGTTCACTAAATACAAAATTCCGTAAAAACATATGCTCTGTGCTGATATTGAGCTCTATTCCATTGGCCAAAACACAATTGAATGAGGAGCTCACAATATAACAAATGCAGTAACCAAAGGCCCTTATTCAATTGCTATTTTGGAAAATTAAATATGGCTATAAATAAGAACTTTTAGGCCCTTACTCTATTTTAACAAATATATGTGATGTGCTTATTTACAACCCTATTCAAATTTCTACATTGCAATTCAATTACGGCCTTAGAGTACTATTACATTGTAAAAAATGCAATTGAATGAGGGCCAAACTATGCAACATATGGTACACACAAAGGCCCTCATTCAATTGCAATTTGCCCAATTGAATAGGGCTCTAAATAACAACATAACAATTGCTTAAAACTAAGGTTTTAGTTAATAAAAAAATATCAAAAATACAGTTTTTCAATGACTACAAAATTATTTTAACTAATATGCTATGTGCTTATTTAGGGCACAATTCAATTAGCCAAATCGCAATTCAATGACACACAAACTGCTACACACAAAACAGAATTTCTTATTAAATGTTTAACAACCTATAAGCCTTACAAATAACCAAAAAGAAGAATAACAAAAGTGTTGTGCACCTAATAGCATTGTATAAAAAAGCACACAAACTCATAGCAAACTATATTAACATTCTTCTTTAATGTTTAACAACCTATAACCTGTACAATCAAGAAGAAATTAGTTTTGCACAAGTGATGCGCACCAAACAGGATTGTCAAAAACTAACACAAACACATAGCAAACTACATTAATTATATTATTTCATGTTTCACTAACTATAACCATCCAAATAAAGGTTAAATAAGTATACCACAAGTGGTGCGCACAAAACAGGATTGTACAAAAACTAACATAAACACATAGCAAAATAAATTCATATTCTTATTTAATATATCACAACCCACAAGCATTACTAAGAACCTTAAATAAGAATAACAAAAGTCTTGGGATTGTACAGAAAGTTAAAAAAAAAATATTTGAAAAAAATAACCATAACTGATACAATACAGCAAAATTAATACATTTTTTACTTATTTAAAAGACATTTCACTCAAACAACATTTTCTATTTTACATTACAACAGATACTGCGGGAAGACAATCGGACGAGGACTTTTTCCACAGGACCGGACCATCGGACGAGGACTCGGACCAGACCAGCAGACGAGGAATTTCAACACAGGACCAGACCAGCAGACGAGGAATTTCAACACAGGACCAGACCATCGGACGAGGACTTTCACCAACGGACCACAACATCGGACGAGGGATATCGCCACAGGACCACAATGTCGGACAGGGGCTATCGCCACAGGACCACACCATCGGACGAGGACTTCCGACAGAGGACCACACCATTGGACAACGATTTTGAAACGAGGACCAACAAACATTCGGATATAAATCACACTTCAACCAAGGTAAACTATAATAACTACTAAAGTATAACACTAAAGAAACTGCTTTCAGTTGCATCCGTCTCAACAGAAAAATAAATTAATTAATTTACTATCTCCCTTATTTTATTTAAATTGCTACTATGCAATACATAGCTCAATAACCACATCACTTTTTTTTTCAGCAAAGAAGTTTTGCAGTGGTAAATATCTATCCACAAACAAAGTTTTTAATAAATAAAACCAGTATTTTAAATAAATATGTTACATGCTTATTTACAGCAGTATTCCATTGGACAAATTCTGAGCCACTGAAGACAGGAATTATAAATTTAACTAAATATCAATGATACATTCATGATTTGCCTTTTATTTCAACAATTGTGCACAATAATCTTTAACAGGAATTACAAATTTAAATATACACAATTACATTTATTTGTTTCCGTTTACAGATTAATATGGCTGATAACGAGACCAAAGAAGAGAAGAAAAGACGTCAAACTAGAGAAAGACAAGAGAGATGGGCCGCCCAGCAGACACCGGAGGAGAAAGAAATTCGAAGAGAAAAAGAACGCAAAAGACTTGCAAATAAAAGAATATCAGCTGCAAAAATGAAAGATACAACCAAAATAAATAAAAAAATAATAAAGCATTTACAAACTGTTCCTAAAACATCAGATGACATTTTACAACATACCAGTCAAGACAGACCAAAAAAAAAAACTACAAAAAAAAAAGCATTTACAAACTCTTACTAAAAACTTACAGGAAATTTCAACCGAACAAGTCCAACATATACCAAGAAAATCTACGAAAAAAACTAAACATTTAGAACCTGTTGTTGAAACATTTCATGACTTTTCATCTGATGAATATCAAAGTCAACATCCAATATGCATTGCAAATTGTCCTTTAATGAAGTCTTTAGCAGTAGAGGTTCATAGTTGTGGGGACATGACTACTCAATGTCAATTTTGTGAGGCTTATTATTTTAAACAGGAGAGACCCCGAGATGGACAATTTATTAGTTGTTGTCAAAAAGGAAAGTTCAAACTTCCACAAAGGAAACAATTTCCAACCTATTTACTAAATATTATGACTGAACCTACTTTTCAAAATTACAAAAATTTTAAGACAAACATAAGATCCTACAATAGTGCCATATCATTTGCATCTATGGGGGCAACATTGGCTGCTAATGTACCAGGACATGGTCCTTACTGTTTTAAAGTCCAAGGACAAATTTATCATCGGACTTCACATTTACATCCAGAGGAAGGAGAGCAAAGAAAATTCGCTCAACTATATGTCCTAGATACAATGGAAGCTGTTGACCAACGTATGCAGATGGAAGAAAATAAAAAATGCTTACCCAGTGTTTTTATAGAGCTAAATAACATTATGGACAACAATCCCTACAGTAAAGCTTACAAAAAATTGGCAGAAGTAGAAAATGAACAACTACTTCATGCACAAAGACATCAATTACCCATGCCAAAGGTTAATATGGTGCTTAAAAGAGACAGACATACTGATAAACGTCGTTATAACTTGCCAACATCAAATGAGGTTGCAATGGTCTTTCACAATGATGAAGGAGAACCACCATTTCAAAGAGACATTAGAGTATATCCCAGAAATGAGGACCAACCATTTATTAATATTAATATCTTAAGTCCAAATTTAGATCCAATGACATATCCCATCTTTTTCCCACACGGAGAAGCAGGTTGGCAACCAAAATTAACCCTGCCCAGTTACCCAAATGCTAAAGCCAGAATCCGAAATAATGTTTCTATGCTTGAAGTTGCTCAAATTGCCATTAGAGATGAATTTAATCCCATTTTATGTGGTGGAAAACTAACACAACAATGGATTATTGATTCATATTTGCAAGTTGAGGCAAATAATTTAAACTTTATAAAATATCAACAAGATAAACTACGTGTAGAACAATATTGTGGACTCATGGACTATGTTGCTGACGTGGCTACAAGCAGAGACATGACAGCTGGCAAAGCCATCATTTTACCATCTTCCTTTCAAGGATCTCCTCGAAATATGAGAGAAAGATACAATGATGCTATGGCTATTGTGACAAAATTTGGAAAACCAGATTTATTTGTGACATTTACATGTAATCCACAATGGCCAGAAATTAATCAAAATCTACTTCTTGGACAAAGTGCTTCAGATCGACCAGATTTAGTAGCCAGAGTTTTTAAGATAAAATTAAATGAATTAATACGTGACTTTACTATAAATCAGTTATTTGGCAAATGTCTTGCTTATGTATATACCATTGAATTTCAAAAAAGAGGCCTTCCACATGCACATCTTCTCATAATACTTCAAGAGAAAGATAAATTAGATACTTCGGACAAAGTGGATGCAGTCATAGTTGCTGAACTACCGGATCCAGAACTATATGGTAGACTATATGAGATTGTTACTCATCGCATGATTCATGGACCCTGTGGAGACCTTAATCCACAATCACCATGTATGGAAAATAATCAATGTTCAAAAGATTTTCCAAAAGATTATAGAGACAAAACATATGCCAATTGTGATGGATATCCACTTTATAAAAGAAGAGAAGGAGATAGTGCCATTATTCGTGGAAAAAAAGTGGACAATAGATATGTAGTACCCTACAATCCACATTTACTCATGAAGTACAACGCCCACATCAACGTAGAAGCCTGCACTTCCATCAAATCCATTAAATATGTCTACAAATATATTTACAAAGGTTACGATGCAGCTACTGTAGTCGTCAAAAGTGCAGACAACCCTGAAAGTAGTGAGTTAGTACATGATGAACTTGCATCTCATGTAGATGCTCGCTATGTCAGTGCGCCAGAAGCTATGTGGCGGCTTTTAAAATTTGAAATGCATGATAGATCACATGCAGTATATAGGTTAGCAGTACATTTGCCACAACGACATTTAGTCTATTTCCATTCTGGAAATGAAATGAATGCATTGGCCCAAAGTGAAGATCGTCACACTACACTAACTGCATGGTTTGCATTAAATTCCACTGATGCTCAAGCAACACAATACTTATATATTGAAATTCCATATCACTATGTTTTTGTGAATGGATTATGGAGAGCAAGAAAAACCAGAGGCAATAAAATAATTCCACGAATTTACACAGTCAGTCCAAGAGATGTTGAACGATTTTGCTTACGGATATTACTTTTAAATGTTCCAGGAGCACAAAGTTTTGAACAATTAAGAACTGTTAATGACATTGTATATGAATCCTTCCATTTAGCTGCAAGAAATAGAAACGTACTCGCTGATGATACAGAGTGGGAAAGATGTTTAGAAGAAGCAGCACAATGTCAAATGCCACGACAGATGAGAGAACAATTTGCTTTTATTTGTATCTTCTCAAATGCTCCAAATGCATTAGCTTTGTGGGAGACTTTTAAAAGTAATATGGCTGAAGACTTTATGCGACGATACAATGAACCCATTGCACACTTAAAAGCCTTAATGGAAATTCAAGAAGTCTTTTTAACTCATGGATTAAGTTGTGCAAGTTTTAATTTGCCTGATCCAGGTCTAATAGATGACATTAACTTTGAAGACTATGACATTCAACTACAAGCAGAAAGAACACAAGAAAGACTTGCAACTTTAAATACACTACAATTGCAAGCATTTCATGCCATTAAAAATGCTATAGATGATGACATGGTGACAGAGCGTTATTTCTATCTTGATGGACCTGGCGGATCAGGGAAAACATATTTGTACAATTTATTAATGAGTTCAGTACGAGCACAAGGACAAATAGCAATGGCGTTTGCCACTACTGGAATTGCTGCACTTTTATTAGAAGGTGGAAGAACTGTTCATAGTGGATTCAAACTGCCAGTGCCTATTTTGGAAAATTCAGTGTCAGATATTCGCATGACATCCTTACAAGCAAAGAAATTGAAGAAATGTAAATTAATTATAATAGATGAGGCCACAATGATGTCATGCTATGCCCTCCAATGTATTGACCGTTTGCTTCGTGAAGTCATGGATAATATTTTTCCATTTGGTGGAAAGGTAATTTTGTTGGGTGGCGATTTTAGACAAACATTACCTGTCGTTGTACATGGAAATCGAACAGACATTATTGAAACATGTATAAAGTCAAGTACAGTATGGAAACATTTTACCCATCTTCAACTGCAACAAAATATGAGATCAGAAGGCCAAACTGATTTCAATGATTGGCTTATTAAAATTGGAGAAGGAAGAACAGAAAAAATACTACATTTACCTGACGACACTGTAGAGATCCCACCTCAGATGATTTGTCAACAAGATATTATATCGGCAATATTTGAAGGGAGCATAAATAACGAAGAATATTCTGAGCTTGCCAACCAAGTCATACTGACGTGTAAAAATAAAGATGCATTAATACTCAATAATGAAATCTTAAAAAAAATTAATGCACCACAAAGAAATTATCACAGTGCTGATTCTGTACTTGCTGATGACAATGAAAGTCAGGCAAACTTTTCAACTGAATTCATTAACTCTTTAACTCCTTCTGGAATGCCACCACATATTTTGCAGCTAAAGAAAGGTGCAATTATCATGTTACTGCGAAATATGAACCCCAAAAAAGGCCTATGCAATGGCACAAGATTAATTGTTCAACAATTAAAGGACCATTTTATAGATGCTGAAATTTTAACTGGGACCCATAAAGGAGAGAGAGTTTTCATACCAAGAATAGATTTAGCACCAAGTGAAAGTAGTCTCCCTTTTATACTTCAAAGAAGACAATTTCCCATTATTATGGCATTTGCCATGACCATTAATAAATCACAAGGTCAGACTTTCAAATCTGTGGGTATTTACTTGGAAGAACCAGTTTTTGCACATGGTCAATTGTACGTTGCGTTGTCACGGTGCAAAAATCCACAGGCTATTAAAGTTTACATTGAAAACAATGAAAGTCAAGGTGATTTATTAGAAGATGGACGTATTTTTACTAAAAACATTGTCTACTATGAAGTACTATAACTTTGCAGGATACAAATTCAAGATGCCAACATTTTTTAAAAGCATTGCAAAATACATAACAATTGGTTGTTTAATTCAGTCATAATTAATGAAAGTACTGTTTAGGAATGATTCGCCTCACAAAATACTTGCCTTGCATTGTTAGTCAAAATTATGTTAAAATGTTAAGTCACTATGTTAATGTTTCTAATGTTACAAGTTTAAAAAATATATTTGCAAGTTATTTCATTCAACAGATTACAAAGTGGATGTTAAGAGGTCAAGCACCTTTTAAGTCACAATGTAAATATTGTCTGTTATCTTAAGATTACTAACTACATTAATGTTTATCGCCAGTTTATGTGCTCAGTAATGAATTACTTTAATTACGTACGTTTTAAGCAGAGTTTTACTGTATGCCTTCCTCTACATTCAATGTATATTCAAGTTAACAATTATTGTGATAGAAATTGCATGTTAATACTGATTAATTTAAATGTCAATTGTTTTTACATTCAAATGTTAATACTTTTAATAAAAAATTAGGTTACAAAATGTTTTCGCTATGTTCCTGTTTATAATGTTCAAAATTATACAAATGTTTTGTCAACTTCTAAACTTACATAAAAAATAAAGTTAAAGTTTCAAAATATATACTTTGAAGGTTATTGCTTACATATATTTTAAACTTCATGTTAAAATTCGTAACGTTTCAAGAAGGCTTTTTACTTTTTGCTTTCCTATTCATTCAATGTATATTAAAGTTAACAATTCTTCAGATACAAATTACATTTAAAAAAACCATTACATCAACATTTTACAAAAATACACGTTCATATTAAAATACTTACAAGTGTCAAAAATATATGTTAATAACTAAACAACTTGACAAACATATACATCACATTGCCGTCATTTTTTGACGGGCAAGTCGCTAGTTATTAAAATAACAACTACGCCGTAATAAACATCACAATCCTAGTCTCAGCTGGACAGACTTAGTAATAGTATCACATCAGTCCAGCTGAGAGAGGGATTTGGTGGTTTATTGCGGGTTTGTTATTATTTTAATAATTGTAAATAAAGTTCCAATTTGTATTTGATTCAATATATATCTAACTAGCGACTTGCCTGTCAAAAATGACGGGGCAATACAATTGTAAGGCAGATAATGCTGTTTGTAACAGACATGAATTTTTTTGGTGGTCTGAGATCCTTCAGCGCTCATTTTTTTTTGCTGTCATTGTAAGGTCGGCGCTGATCTCCTTTTTGCGCTTATTGCAAGCCTTTCCCCTGGTGTAGTTTGTGTGCTATGAGCAGCGTTGGCGCTTATTGTGAGACGCGCAGTGAATGGCTTTTGTGTTTATTGAAATTCTGTTTTTTTTGTGTGTACTTTTTATATGTTAATTAAATAATTAATACATTAATAAATTAATATACTTTACCTATTTGTAAGTAATAAATGCAGGAAGCAATGTGCTGAAGAGCTGACAATCTGTTTTGATGTTCCTGCAGCATACAATGCCGGTTTGCACTGTTGTGGAGCTGAGGTGTAAGTGTCAGCAATGTGTGCAGTGTGTAGTGTAAATAGGCTGCGTGCGCGAGGGGAAGCCGTTAGGGTAGCTGTGTACTTCCGCATTGTGTAAGTTAGTGTTGTAAAATGGCGGTGAATGTGTGTGGTACACGGATGTGGATGATTTAGCGTCCTTGCTAGAAGTGTTTCTTGTACCTCGTACGGCTTTTTGGAAGAGCTGTAGGTGCTTGGTGGTGTTTTGCGGCTTTAGGGTCCTGTAGCCTCGTTTTCGTTTTTTTCGGTAGCCATTTTTTTTCTCGCTTTGGCGATTTTCGGGTGTCTAAACTTGGTAATTTGGACTTAAATTGATGTGTAACTTCACTTGCAGAGGTCCTGGGTGCCCCCCTTGCTGTGGGTAAGCTATTTGTGTCATTTTTGTGAGTATTTATTGTTTTTCTAATGTTTTCAGGTGTGCGCGGTTCGGCCGTTAAGGTCGTATTTTTGCGAGTTCATAATGTTTTTTTTTCTAAGTCCCGCTGCTTGTAATTTTTGTGTAAGTATTTAGTGATTGCGCTTCTGTGGGTGTTTGTAACTGCTTGTGAGGCGCCGTAGAGCCTCCACCTCCACAAATGCGGCCCCTCACTTTGCGAGGGTCCACATTTGCGGCCTGCAATGAGGCTTCCACCTTCCGCAAATGCGGCTCCTCACTTCACAAGGGTGCGCCTTTGCAGCCTGAACTGCGTCCCTCGCTTTGCAAAGCGTGACAACGATTCATAGTTTGACAACTATTATATGTGATATATATATATAGTGCACTTGTGTTCACATTTGAACGTTTAAAAAAATTTAAAAAATAAATTCCTGCTCAGAATTCCAAGAATTACAGTTATTGCACTGCATTCTGGAAACCTGGACAGGGACATGCCAATGTTCCCACAAAGGCTTCACTCTTTAAAAAGAGCCATGTTTAAAATGGTATTTGGATTAAGAATATGCCTGCAGTAGTACACAGCTTTAAGCAAAGGCCCAGGATGGATTATGTACAAGCCAGGAAACCTAGCCACAGACAGCACTGTTTCGAGGTTACTGCCTAGCTTGTGTAGTAGTTCTTGTGTAATGGAGCAAAACAAAAAACAAACAGTCCAATATGTTTGCATTGAATTACTGGACTTTTAACTTTAATTCCAAGCTTCCACTCTGCATCCCGCCCCACACCTCTCTATCTCTGTCTTTCTCCAGCTTCAGAAACCAGTATGGACTTTCCTCTCGCCTATACACCGCTCTGGGTTTCTCTACAATTTGCTTTCTCTGGCTCACCCTTTAAAGTCTGTGCTCACCTGAACTAATCAAACTCCTCCAGGAGTTAACTCTTTCACCTCATGGGGAAAGGGAGCTTTGTAATATCTGTGGCCCATGCAAATCCCTGCAATATATGAACCCTTTATCAAGTTCATGTTCATACAATAAATAACAACAACATACAATAATGCACCACTGGCACGTAATGTCCTCAGATGTATAATAAAGAAAATATCTAGATATAGTGTATTTTTATACCAGGTTAAAACACTTTATTAGCTTGTAGAGAGGAAATAAAAAATAATACAATATGGCCTCACGGCATATAGGGTCTATACACTATATACATGCATGGTGTACACAAGGCCGAATTCATCTTTCATGTTGATTATGGAATCCAAACAAATTGAAACATATGCTTTATAGCTGGTCAGACGGGCAGTTTGTCTCAACTTTATCTATAGTCTTTATTTAAATACAGACTATTGAATGTTATAATTGTACTACTTAAAGCAGGGGTCACCAAACTTGGTCCTGGAGGGCCGACCCAGGCCTGGATTTGTGGATATCCTTGCTGCAAACAGGTGAGTCAATCAGGATGGCTGAAGAAACAAGATTCTCACCTGTTTGCAGCAAGGATATCCACAAATCCAGGCCTGGGTCGGCCCTCCAGGACCGAGTTTGGTGACCCCTGACTTAAAGTATCACTCCCTGGCTAGCACATGCTCATAGTGAGTCATGCTCCAGGCTGTCCAGGCTTAACCAGTTTAGATTCATAGTCTCGGTGTCAAGTTGTAGACGTATCTCAAAGATCTGCCAACTGGAAATAGACTTGTCTTAAAGGAGGATCTATCTTGTAGAAATGGTGGTCCAAGCCTCGTATTAGAGTCTATCATGTGACCTGATTTCGGGGTTCACTGTCCTACAGGTCCTAAGGAGAGCGTTACGGAGGAAAAGCGTCTTCCGTGTCCCGAGAGCTGGATCTGGGTGAATGGTTCTTGCTACTTCTTTTCCGATACAGCCTGTTATTGGGAATCTAGCAAAAAATTCTGCGCCACACATAACTCCACACTCGCCATATTGAAGGAACAACAAGTATTGGTAAGTTTCTTGCACTAAGATTGTATCTCTTACATACTTTTTATTCACATTCATCTTTTTGGCGTTCAAGTTCAAATACAGTTAGAAACACACCGTTAGAGTAAGTAGCGTGTAATAGTATGATGATAGTCTGGACTATCAGGGATGGTCTTTCCTGTTGTCCCATGTAGGAGAGAAACATCAGACCCTAATATAGGTTTCCGTATTTCGTTTTTTGTCAAAAAGGGGTCTATATCTAAATTGCCACACTTTACAGTACATAGAAAATTATGTATCTCAATGAAGCTGTGGTGTAGGGTCACCCAAGATGGGCAGGTCATAGCAGAGAGGTCAGACAAATTGTGGTCCACTAGAGAAGGCATTGGCAACATACTGAAGTATCTTTGCCATGAAAACCTTATGGATTATCACAACAAGACTCAAGATGTGCCAGATATGCCTCATAGGTTCATAGGATCACGAAGAGTTGGGCAAGACTGGACAACAACAACAGTATTGCCATGGTGAAGGGACTTGTGTACTTCAATTAAGCTGGGAGGTGTGCCATTTAGGGTCACTCAAGAGGGACAGATTATAGAAGAGAGGTCAGATACAATCTAACCAACTGGAGAAGGAACTGGCAACCCACCCACTTTGCCAAGATAACCTTATGCATAGGCAAGACCAGAAACATAATGATATGCCTGGTGTGCAGAGGTCCGTAGGGACACGGACAGCCAAATGTGTGAGGGATGCATACATGGGAGAAATTGCACGCTCGTCTGGACTTTTGGAGTCCTACAGGACATTGCTCATGTGTAGTAGCTGAACAAAACCTGGTTATTATCCAGAGGGCATGCTAACTGGTGCTGACCTGATGAAAAGTGTAGTCCATCTTCAAAATGCCAGGCAATTTTCTTTCTGCTTTCTCTCAGATTGAGTTGAGCTGCTTTTTAGATAGAGATGTGATTAGACCTATTACTATGTCACAGGAAACTATACAGCGCTACAAAGAGAGTCGCTATAACTACTGGATTGCACTAAAGAAGAATGAGGAAAACATTTGGACCTGGCTGGATGGTTCTCCCTTGACCAATAAAAAGTGAGTGTACTTAATGTATTTAATGTTAATAACCAGTATTTGTCAGGCATGGCCACTTATGTAAAGGACATGTAATAAAGAGGCTAAGCAGAAGAAACAAGGAAAAACAGAGTCTCAGAACCAGGTTAACTATTTCACTGCTATTACACTCAATGCTATGACATAGACTTGGCCTGGTTCAGGCAAACTGCAATGACACAAGATTAACGGATCTTCTCATTCTAGAGTTGCAAATGATGGTTCCCAGCTTCACTGTGCGTATCTCAATTCTCATTTTGGCGCACTGGACTGCTCAACTCGGCGTCACTGGATCTGTATCAAGTCAGGAAACGAAAGCTCCAAAAATTAGGAAGTGATCCAGCTAATTTTGTTAGTTTCTGAATTTGTAACTTTAAAGCAACCAGTTTTTAGATATCGATATGTATATATAGGTACTGACTATACATGGTGTGAGCCAAAAGGCCAAAAGCATTACAGAGCTGCCCAACATTGGGTGCCGGGCTAGCTCTGGCTCCATGCACCAACTTATTGTAACCTCTCCCAAATGGGAGGGAACACCTTGCCATAAAGGAACTACCACTATTGTTTGGGAGATCACATATAATAGTTGTCAAACTGCGAGACGTCATCACGCTTTGCGAGCCTTGCGAAGCATGGCGAGGCGGCGAGGCGTCGAGGCATGGAAGCGTTCCAAGCTCGCACTTATGTTTGCAGTTGTGGGAGGACAACTGGCAGTTTGACAATTTCCTTCCTCCTTCCCCCTCATCCTCTTTCCTGCCGGGGGGAAGAAAGAGAGAGACAGCAGGGAAAGAGGGGAGAGAGAGTGACAGCAGGGGAAGAGGGGGGGGGGGGGGAAGAGAGAGACAGCAGGGAAATAGGGGAGAGAGCAGGGGAAGAGGGGGGGAGAGAGTGAGAGAAGGTAAAGAGGGGGGAGAGAGTGACAGCGGGGGAAGAGGGGGGAGAGAGTGAGAGCAGGGAAAGAGGGGGGAGAGAGTGACAGCGGGGTAAGAGGGGGAGAGAGTGACAGCAGGGAAATAGGGGAGAGAGCAGTGGAAGAGGGGGGAGAGAGTGAGAGCAGGGGCAGAGGGGGGGGGGGGGAAGAGAGAGACAGCAGGGAAATAGGGGAGAGAGCAGGGGAAGAGGGGGGAGAGAGTGAGAGAAGGTAAAGAGGGGGGAGAGAGTGACAGCGGGGGAAGAGGGGGGAGAGAGTGAGAGCAGGGAAAGAGGGGGGAGAGAGTGACAGCGGGGTAAGAGGGGGAGAGAGTGACAGCAGGGGAAGAGGGGGGGGGGGGGAAGAGAGAGACAGCAGGGAAATAGGGGAGAGAGCAGGGGAAGAGGGGGGAGAGAGTGAGAGAAGGTAAAGAGGGGGGAGAGAGTGACAGCGGGGGAAGAGGGGGGAGAGAGTGAGAGCAGGGAAAGAGGGGGGAGAGAGTGACAGCGGGGTAAGAGGGGGAGAGAGTGACAGCAGGGAAATAGGGGAGAGAGCAGTGGAAGAGGGGGGAGAGAGTGAGAGCAGGGGCAGAGGGGGGAGAGAGGGAGAGCAGGGGAAGAGGGGGGAGAGAAAGAAAGAGACAGCAGGGAAAGAGGGGGAGAGAGACAGCAGAGGGAAGAAAGAGAGAGACAGCAGGAGAAGAGGGGGAGAGAGTGACAGCAGGTAAAGAAGGGAGAGAGAGACCGCAGGGTAAGGGGGAAGAAAGAGAGAGACAGCATGGGAAGAGGGGAGAGAGAGTGACAGCAGGGGAAGGGGGGGGGGAGTGACAGCAGGGGAAGGGGGGAGAAAGAGAAATAGCAGAGGGAAGAAAGAGAGTAACAGCAAGGGAAGAGGGGGGGAGAAAGAGAGAGACAGCAGGGGAAGGGGGGAGAAAGACAGCAGGGAAAGAGGGCAGAGAGAGAGTGACAGCAGAGGAAGAGGGGAGAGAGAGTGACAGCAGGGGAAGAGGGGTAGAGAGACAGCAGAGAGAAGAAAGAGAGAGACAGCAGGAGAAGAGGGGGAGAGAGTGACAGCAGGTAGAGCGTTAACTAAATGAAACATGTACTTTGCTGCTTATCTTGTAACACGGATGTGTATATTTTTTATTCTGTATGATGAAATGTAAATTCCTCTTTTTGTAATAATCATGTGTAATGCTGATGGTATTTTTTGCTGATGGTATTTTTTGCTCTATTTCAGAATTGTTTTCACGTATGGTAATTTAGTATTGCTTACAATTTTAAGAACCTGTTAAATTCTTAATAAAAATATAATTAAAAAAAATAGTACAATTGTATTTATATATGAACATCTAAAATAAGTAAAAAAAGTATTACCTGCTCAGAATTCTGAAAAATATAGTTATTGTATTGCATTCAGGGAACCTGGGGAGGTAAAGTAATCACACAAAAGTCATACAGCTAGTTTTTTTATTAGAAAAAATACATTTTGATGCCTCTACTGGGCCATTGCAAATCCATGATACATAGGTAGAAGTTGTGTGTGTGTGTGAGAGGTGTTTACATTTCTGGAGAGATATGGTTGCATTTCCTGAAGCAAGGTGTCTGCTTCTGGCCAGTAAAGGAGAAGGGGTATGGTGTCAATTTCAATATTCTCCAATTAAAACATGCTTTCTGTTCCCTCTTTCCTCAACCTCCACTGAAAACACATGATGCAGCTCTCAGGAAGTATGTAACAAACACAAAATGGATTCCTATACGCATAAACAGAGACAACAAAAATTCAGATTTACACATACTTGACAAACAAGTGTCTTTTTCTTGAACTTCAGTGGCCCTTTAATGATAAAACTGAACGCCATTGTAATATAAGTGATCAATGAGTATGTGATCAGGATGTGTCTCACCAGCTGCCTGGCCATCCGTGGAATACATCATATAAGAATGTTTGTAGTTTATATTTATTTTTGTGTACTCTATATGTCAGACACACATCATGATCACTTCGTCCACACACACAGGCGCACACAGACACAGGCACACACAGACACAGGTGCACACACAGACACAATAAACAAACAAGTGGATTAGTAAAAGCAAGGCAAGATGAGTGGCAGACAAGCCTACTTTCATTTGCAGGGGAGCTGCCAGTTACCTGTAGTAGGGAGACAGAGAAGCTTTATACTGCAGTGGACATGATGTGGAGGAGCAGACCAGGGATTGGTGACATATAGACACCTCATGCATAATGTCAGTGATTATGAGGTACTTACCTGCCAATATCCCATGCAGTTCCCTCAGTTAACATAACCAGAGTACAGCAATGTTGCATATCATACTATCCCCCTTAATAATACAGGCTCCAATAATCCACTCAGAATAGTAAAACAGTGTTGTGTAAAACAAATAGTTGCAAACTATTGACAATAACTAACAGGGACAATTTGCCCTAGGTATCACCAGAGTGGCAGAAAACAGTATGATGAATAACTGATGTTAGGTCCCTCACTAACAAGGAGCTGCCATTCTACTTAATCTGAATGGAGCCAAAAACATATCATCAAAAGTCTAGATAATACAAAGGCACAAGGCAGTCCACCCCTAGGCCTGAGTTAACTCTGTCTCTCCCAAGATACATCTTCCATCATCTTTAATTAAACCAACCTCTAGGGGCACTCTTTGGTTGACACTGTTACACATCTTCCCCCTTAGCTCAACACCATGTGGTTGAGCTACATGAGCTGAGAGGCTGTAAACGCTCACTTGTAGCTTTATCTTCTCCTCGTCCTCTTGTTTAAGGTGCTCCCCTTCATAGTGGATTACAGTGTCTGAAGCACCTATGCACCATGGACTGGGGTCTGTCTCCACCACCTTGAACTCAACAGCATGCATACTTCCATGAATCAGGAGAACATCCCCTTTTTCAATTGATCCGTCTGCTTTGAAGAAGTAAGACTTGAGATACCCCTCATATATCGTTTTCTGGGGATTTCAGTTTTGTTTGTCATACTTCACTCCTGGACCTGGCTGGATACCGATAGTATCTCCAAGCCACACCCTTAGGTTGTTACACACAACTCTGTTCCTCCAAATCTTTTTATTTGGGCAGGTGTCATCTGCAAGAACAATGCACACAGCTTCCTGTCTCCTCTTCCCTTTCAGAAGAACAGATTTTCCTAGGTACAATAGAAGCTCATCCATCTTGGCCTGAGTCATCAACACCACGCTGTTCTCTTCACTGATAGCTTCATCTACCACTAACCAATTGGGACGGTTTTTCGGTTTAAAAATTTGCTGTGGATGTGTCGTCTGCTTCAGAATCTGCCCCCAAGGACTTGGTCCTGGCCGGGCCGGTCTCTCTTAGTGTCTGTCACCTGTTGGTGCCTCCGTGCTCCCCAGGACTTCTGGACTCTCTACTCATGGCTGTCCCAGGTCTATCTCACAAACCATCTCGGGAAAACCCCAGGAACACTGAATCTTGATGAAGCTTGTGACTAAAGCATGTTGGTCAGAAGGTTTCTTCTGTAGCTCGTGTCTTATACTGTCGATCATGACCTCTTCATTCTGTACTTTCTGCTCCGCTAGCTTATGTGGTTTGACTTTTTCTCTCTCCAATACTTCCACAGCGCGCACTTGCTCTGTAAACCTGTCTAGAGGGGGATTGGTGTCTGCCTCAGGTAGCGGCTGACTCTCTGTTACCAATCTGTGTAACCCTCGGTCAAGCTCTATGACGTTTGGAGCTAGTCGGACTCCCTTCCTTAGCTCTTTATGCAGAGTCTCCAACTCTCTCTTTTATGGGATTCACCATCATTACTGGATAGCAACTTCTTTGGCTGTTCCTTTTTCTCACAATTACTTTCACAGTCTCTCAAATGGTCTTAAGGTAATGGTTTGTAAGGACAGATAGCCTGGGTCTCCCTGTTTCAGGTGTTCAAATTGGCAGGTTGATAATTCTCACCAAACTTCCTACAGCCATCTTGCTTCCGTTCTGGTACAGTATTCCTCAGACTGCAAAGGTACGTCCTCTCTCAGGGCTGCTTCTTTTGCTTCTGTGCCTCATATTTTTTTTGCATACTCTGTACCACTGAGCTTTCAATCCTGCAAGGTCGGCAATTACCCATCTCTGCCAGGACGGATCTCACAAACTTTTGATTTTTCTGGAATGTCTCTAGCGGTACAGCAACTTCAGGCTTACACTCAACCCATAGGCTAGTACACATCTTAGAAGCCTTTTGAATTTTCGGTTTCTTAAGAAAGCTTGTAATTTCAACATCCTCAGCTTTCACCCATATTTTATCTTCTTTTAACTGCTTCTCTTCATCTTATCTGTGTTTTTCTACTTCTTTTCCATCAGGTCCTCCCTGAATACCTCTGGTGACTTAGCGATTCTTTATTCCTCAGTCTGTTTTGCCTGTACAAGCTCCTTCACCATATCCCCTGATATGAGCTTCTTGTAGATAGTGCTCTGTATTTGACATGGAGGTCAGTGTTAGTGTCTTCTGGACATGCATTGCTTTGAGCCAACTGTATCTCCATCTCTGACGGATCGACCATCCTCTGTGTTTGTGGAGTAGGTAGCAGCAGTTCCTTCTGTATCACAGTTGCTTTCCTTTGCTTCAGGGATTCTTCTATCTTGTAGCTGAGAGGTAGAATTTGTGATTTCTCTCTGAGACATATGATTAGTGAAGAGATCTTGCTTCTCCTGTTTACCATGCTGCTGCAGCTCCCTCCCAACTGGCTCTTTCAGCTTGTACTTGGAAGGACTCTTCCTCTGCTCCCAGATAGACATCTGTGTCTTCTTCCTGTAGGACACTCTGTCCTTAAAAGCAGGCGTCCACCTCCTTTCAGGAACGTAATCTGGCACCATCCTGACATCCCTCATTTTAGTAGCATCTTGCCTTTCCAGTTCAGGCTTTTTCATTCCCCCTGGAATAGAGTTCATCATTACTTCTTGTTGGACTTGTTTTCCGAGTTCTTGGGATACTTTACAATTTTAATAGGACACATCTCCATTCTCTTCTTCTTTTTTTTTTTTTTTTTTTCTTTCAAATATTTATTTAAATTTCACATATATACAAACACGAGGAAAAAGCAAGCAAAAAAAACATTTAAAATTGACACAATCATACCCTCCAATTCGTTACATGTAAGTAAAGGAGAATTTTTAACAAATTTCCAAAACAATTTGGGATTGGGTTGGCATATATGGCCATTAGAGTAATACCTTTTCCATCCAATATAGAGATAGTACTTTTTGGCATTCATGATGTTTTAATCAGTACAACAAGACACCTAAATATAACAATTCATATGTAGAGTATATTATAATACCATTTTATCACAAATTCTAGGTGGTCCGTTGGACATACCTGCCAATAGAGTTTACTCCTTTTATTACGCTTTTCCCTTTTCCTTTCCTTTTTTCTCCTTTCTTTTTCCCCCTTCCTTCCGCAAGTTTTGTTGTATATTATAAATTTACAGCCTAGCATGTGACAGGTACCATTACAAATATCTTCATTGCTAGAAAGACCATTCAATAGCGGTGACACCCGCATCCATAAGCGGGGCTTCCAGAGGATTTATACTTGATTCTCTAGATGTTACCACAATCTAACTTATATTCATAAATGAACATTCAAAAACAAACAAAAACACACAAACAAACAAACCACCAAAATAAAAAAAAAAAAAAATAAAAAAAAGATATTCCTAATCTCTGTTCGCGAGACGAGGGAGCGGGGGGAGCCGGGGGGGGGGGGGGGGGGGGGGGGGAAGGGAAGAGGCAGAACAATGCTAATTTTGGTCACACTCACCCACTAGACTTATTGTCCCATATTTTCCATTTATATCTAGGAATCATAATAATACCTATATCCTCAAGATCTATTTCCAACGCACGAATTTTAGCAATTTTAGTAAATATTTCTGGAACAGAGAAGGTTACTTTTTGTCTCCATTTCAGTGCAATACTGCACTTAACGGCCATAAAAATCTGTATTAAGAATGACTTGAGTTCATTAGAACAGGTTTCAGGAAATATATGAAACAAAATCATTTCAGGAGAAAAACTTTCATAAGCCTGTCTAATGTGCTGAAAGCAATCCTCCCACAATTGTCTGATGACCGTACAGGACCACAATACATGTAGATGTGTCCCCACTTGGCCGCATTCCCTCCAGCACAATTTTTTAGATTAATTTCTAGTAATTTGGTACACGTTATACGGAGCTAAGTACCATCTTACTTTTCTTTATTATATTATAACACTTGGACACTAGATGTGATTTATCTTCCGCTAGGATCAATTTTTCCAAATCCGAATTATTTTCATTTTTGAGATTATTGAAACCCAATGATTTTAAGAATTTTTTTAATTTGAGATATTCAAACCAGTACCTGGATGACAATCCAAATTTTAGAACTAAATGTTTAAAGGGATATAGCCTATTATTTTGGAAAAGCTCTTTAAGCAAAATCACTCCCTTTTTTATCATAAATTTTAATATTGGAGATGGATATATTTTATCTAATAATAATATGGGTGTAACCCCACTGGACGAAGGTATTAATGAATATTTTTGATTGATTTTTACCCAAGCACTCATGTATTTTTTAAGTATGTTATCTCCGGGTGGTAAATTTCCCCAGTCTTTTGGTTGGAGAAATATTAAGAGACCCAGATCTCCATTCCTTATTTGTTAATTTTCTATCTGACTCCAATGGTGATCTATAATAGCTTCAGTATTTCTTACAAGGTGGGTGAGTAGAATAGCTTCTTGATATTTAACTATCCTAGGGGTTCGCCATTCCACCTTTTTTAAACTTATTTACCATATAATGAGCTTTTATTCTTATTCTGTGTCCTTTGTGTATGTATTTATCAAGAGTACTTTGAAGTTTATTAATCATAAAGCTTGGAAATTGGCTCGGAATACACCTCATTACATATGTAATTTTAGGCATAAGAAACATTTTGGCTGCTATTTTGCGACCTGAACATGATGTCTGAATTTTTTTCCAATGTGAAATTGCTTCTATTATATTCTGATGAACTATTCTGAAGTTTTGTAAAATTGATTGCTTCAGGTCTGCATAGAGATGTATGCCTACATGCTTGATGTGGGATTGCCAATTAAATGCATATTTACTTTTCAATAATGCAATATCATTATCCTGTAGATTTAATTGGAGAATTTCCGATTTAGCTATATTGAGTTTGTAATTTGATATTTTGGAAAATTCATCTATAAGCTCTTGTAGGTTCCCTAGAGACTCAGCTGGGTTGGTTAATGAAAGTAACACATCATCCGCGAAGAGTGATATTTTGTGATCTATATTTCCAATTTGTATTCCCCTGATATTTCTTAATTCTCGAATACCTATAGCTAACGGTTCGATCATAAGTGCAAATATCAGGGGAGATAGCAAGCACCCCTGCCTTGTACCATTGGTTACCTTAAATCTAGGTGATCTAAACCCTAGACCAACGACAGAGGTGGATGGAGCCACATATAGAGCCTTGATGGCCTTGGAACCAAATTCTCCAAACCCAAATTTGACAAGAACCTGGTCCATGTAGCTCCATCCGACTCTGTCGAAGGCCTTTTCCGCATCGAGGGAGAGAAAAACTATAGGCAGGTTGTTCGCCTTAGAGATGGAAATCAAATTAAGCAACTTTCTTATGTTGTCAGTTCCCTGACGTCCTACTATGAAACCTCTTTGGTCTTCACCAATCAATAGTCTCATAATTGTATTCATTCTATTGGCCAACACTTTAGCATAGATCTTCAAATCAACATTTAAAAGAGAAATTGGATGAAAGTCCCTGCATTCCATATGGGGTTTCTCCTGTTTAGGAATATTTTTGATGTTAGCCTCTAGCATTTCTTTAGGCGTGAGGTCTTTCTTAAAGATTTCATTAAATGTTGCTTTTAGATCTCTACATATTTCTTTTTGGAATATTTTAAAGTATTTATTGGTGAAGCCATCAGGCCCAGGTGCAGATGATATTCTCAAATTAGATATTGCTTCTTGAATCTCGATTTCCGATATTTCCCTATTTAATTTTTCTAATTCCTCCGGAGGTAATTTAGGGATGTGTATATTATCAAGGAACTATTGTATTTCTTCCGTTTTTGGTTTAGTTACTTAATTGTATTCCTCTAAATTATAAAGTTTCTCATAGAATTTTCCGAAAGCCTCTACTATTTTGGAAGGATTAGTTATTTTTTTTTTATCAACCATTAACTCATCTATCCTATTTTCATTATTTTTACCCTTAAATTTAGTAGCTAGAAATTTCGATGCTTTCTCTCCAAAATGGTACAGATATTTTTGCAATTTCCATCCGTTGTTGTTCTATTTTTTTTAAATG